>SEYY01001317.1:42500-50000 GCA_009176605.1 Armadillidium nasatum | reverse complement strand
ATTATTATTATTGTTGAATTATTTAATTTTATTGAGTGTTTAGGAAAGTTATCATTATAATTATTATTATTATTATTATTATTATTATTATTATTATTATTATTATTATTATTATTATTATTATTATTGTTTGAATAAAAATTATTAAATGATATCTCGAAATTGTTATATTTTCACCAATTAAAAACACAAAATACTTTTTGAACACACACACACACACTCCCAATATATATATTATATATATATATATATATATATATATATATATATATATATATATATATATTATATATATATATATATATATATATATATATTTTATATATTTCCCTCCCCCTATCCCCTTGTGGCTAATAAAGATTTTGTAATGACTTCGGCATTCTCTTTCATAAGCATAATACGTGTTGTTTTATTAATGGCTTATTATGAAGATTGTATGATCCTTGATGCCGCTTGAATTCTAGATTAATTAATCAAGAGTTTGTCACAGAATAATGATCTTATAATCAAAGTAATGATACCAGAGAGGAACAGCGTCTAAATCAACCAATAAGGAACCTGCTTCTCTATTGAGGTAAAATGTCTTCATAAGAAGAAAACGCGATGGCATTTGGAGAAGTGAGTTCGGCATCAGACATAGCTGCCTCAAGATATTTTCTGTGGTAGCGAGTCGAACGCTGAAACCATCTATCAATTACCATTTAATTTTAATTACACAAAAGACTTCGATATCAGAAAAGAAATGTAAAAGGGGTATGGAGTGTTACTGTGCTTTATATTAATTAACAAATATTTATAAGAAAAGGTGATCATCTCATTGTTGTTGCATCACTGGTTATTGTAATTAGAATCAAGTGAATAAAACATTTTAGAAGAAATAAAGCTCTTTGTAACAGTTATCTCCTTTTAATGCCGAGTTCCTACCGAAACAAACACACACACACACAACAATGTATAATATATATTATATATATACTATATATATATAATATATATATATATATATATATATTATATATATATATATATATATATATATATATATAATATATATATATATATATATATATATATATATATATTATATATATTATATATATATATATATATATATTATATAATATATATATATTCATATTTTACTATTCACCCGTGGTGCCCGTCACTATTCCCTAATATGCACACACACACGTATTCTATCCCCTACTCCCCATCACTGCCCCTTCTCCATCTTACTCTATTCTTGGTATCTCACCTACTCTCTTCCACATTCAGACCTCTCACCTCCAAAATCTCCATCACCCGATTAATCCAACTTCCCCTATACCCTTTCATCTCCAATCTCACCACTGTACCTACCATTCTATACTCATTCCTTATATTCATATGCCCAAAGTAAGCCATCTTAACATACACTCTTCCACTCTACCCACTATTCTATTCCATTCACCCACTTCTTTTATTCTTTCTTTTCTGACTCTACCTACAATAGTCAACCCGCATTTCGCTCTCAGTTCCTTCATTTCAAAACATCTGATCTTTTCCTCGCCTGTCTATTCATTACATCATCAACGTTTAACACCCATACATTACATATGGCAGATCAGAGATTAAATACTCCATGGCTGCTCTCTTTCAAATTGAAAGGAGTAATGGAAGGTGGAGTCATCAACATAGGAGCTACCATCTTATTCCCTTACTCCTCCGATGTTCCCATATCGTGACTGCCATGATAAGTCTCAACACCCTCATCTTTGCCGTCTCCACTTTTCTTCTCGTTCCCGTGGTGAGATTTCAAGCCTCAGAACCATGCATCAGCATTGGTCGCAGCATTGTCGTATAAAACACTCTGACTTTTCTTGGAACATGTCTGTTTTTCAGAAGAGGATGCATTTACCCAACCCCCTTAGAGAACTTACCTATTTTTTCCTTCAATTTCATCCTACATTTCACCTCTATTGTACAACGTCACACCAATATATTTAAACTTTATCACATTTTTTATTCTTTTACCTTGAAGTCTACACTTTGATTCTCCTGCACACTTACTATCTTCATAACTTCCTTCTTACCCCTATTCATTTTTAAACCCTTTTCGCTTCAGCACTTCCTCCCAAGTCTCTAACGCTCTTATCATATATATATATATATATAATATATATAATATTATATATATATATATATATATATATATATATATATATATATATATATATATATATATATATATATATATATATATATATATATATATATATATATATATATATATATATATATATTATATATATATATATATATATATATATATATATATATATATATATATATATTTATATATATACGTGTGTGTGTTTATTTTAGCTTTAATATATGTTATTTTTATTACTTTTGATGTTACTATTGCTTGAATTAAACAAAAGAGTTAAATAATTAAATAAATTTTATAATTTGACAATGTATTGTATGTTACTTTTTTATTATAGTATAAGTAAATATAATAAAATATATTTAATTAAAATATAATAAAATATAATATAAATTATAATAAAATATCGGAAAATTTTTACGTTTTTTTTTTTGTTTGATTTTGACGTTTTTTTTTGTTTGATTTTGACTTTTTTGTTAGTTTTACGTCAAATTTATGTCCTTGTTACTCAGTAATGTATCGTAGTTTTAATTCTAGAATATTGCTTTAAATATGAAAATCTTATATAAACATTTTTGCACTTGTCCCAACGATTCGTTAGGACAATAATTTTTTGCAGCGTAGGAAAGAAAAAGTGGAGAAATATATTTCTTAAAAAATCAGATTTGATCCCAATGGCTGACGTGCTTTCTTTCCCATTTAGTTTGGTTTGTGTTTATTTATACATACCCTAGTGTAGATATGACAATTTTGTTTTAAAGGAAATGGAAGGAAAACGTGTTGAAAACTTGATACTTGCTTAAAAAAATTATTTGGTTTATAAATGTAATTTCTTTTTTTCTATTTTAATATGTCTTCCAATCTCTTAAGAAACAGCGCCAGGTTCAATTCACTAGGTAAAAGCTTTAAAATCTTAATTTTCCGTCATTTTCAGCCTTTCAACATTGTTACAAAATCTTTAGAATGTATTATCATCACTTTTCTTCCATTTTTCCACTTTTTCTCTTCAATCAGCAAAAATTGTCCTAACGAATCGTCGGGAAAAGTGGCAATGGATGTCACGGTAAAATTTCAATAGAGAAAAGACATATTAAGCATAAGATAGTCACTTCACAGATTCATTTTCTAATAAGAAAATAACTGAATTCGTTGTGACATTTTTGCCACTTGTCCCAACGATTCGTTAGGACAATTTTTACAGTGTGCAGCAAACGATTTTGATTTCCAGGGAGATAAAATATTAAAAAATATTTTTTTAATTATCATATTTGATGAATTTACCAACAATTGAGTATTAATTTATTAATATCAACCTTAATATGTTAATACTTTAACGATAATTAAGATGAAGTCCTTGTTATTCAAGCTCCCTTCTTTTATTATTATTATTATTATTATTATTATTATTATTATTATTATTATTATTATTATTATTATTATTATTATTATTATTATTATTATTATTATTATTATTATTATTATTATTATTATTATTATTATTATTATTATTATTATTATTATTATTATTATTATTATTA
The DNA here is from genome assembly GCA_009176605.1 of Armadillidium nasatum. Classification (NCBI taxonomy): domain Eukaryota; kingdom Metazoa; phylum Arthropoda; class Malacostraca; order Isopoda; family Armadillidiidae; genus Armadillidium; species Armadillidium nasatum. The sequence goes on along the minus strand of SEYY01001317.1, from coordinate 46,313 downwards.
TTATCATTATTATTTATTATTATTATTATCATTATTATTATTATTATTATTATTTTTATTATTATTATTATTTTAGAATAATGTGCGTTTCTTGTACCCAGAAACCTTTTCAATTAGATAATCATTATTTTGTTTTTCCTTTTATATATTTGAGTATCAAAATTTATGAAAATTAATTAAATATTTGGACTTTAATTATGAAGAGAGTCGGAATAATATTTGTTGATGCACAGTTTATGTAAATAGTCCCACAATAACACATTAATATAATATGTAAACAGATGAAAGCAAGGTTGCCATTTATTTAAAAAATTTATCTTAAACATGCATTGCACAACTAATTATGGAAATATGGCAACGCAGTAATGCAATATCTATGTTTTATAACGATGTAAATGCCAACTAATGACGCTAGAACCCTAACTTTAACAAAACAACAAATAAACAAATATATTCTTATTGTAAATTAAGGCAATCTTTTTATAAGAGAAAATAAACAAAAAAAGAAAGAATAAAACAATTCACACAATAACAAAAACATAAAAATACAAATGCATGCAGAACATGCAACGATAATGTTATCAACATGACTAAAAAAAGTTGCTAATATATTCTATTTGAAAAAGTCATAGAGTAAATTAGGACAGCCCTTTAACACTTCGCAATAAACCTCCAAAGATACTTTTAAAAATGTTCCTTTAACAGTTAAAGATAATAAAAAATGTTGTAATGAATTTAACAAAAAAAAAAAAAAAAAAAAAAAAAAAAAAAAAAAAAAAAAAAAAAAAAAAACAAAGGCATATAAATTTTTAATAAATTTGTTAAGAAAACAATGAGGGTAATAAATGCGCAGGCGAAGATCGACAAGTAAAATGCACAAAAAAAAAATAAAAAATATTTTGATAAATATGTCGGTCTTTTTCTTTTGATGACACTAAATCTGGCACAAATCTGGCACATTCGAGAATGAGGGACATTGGCTCTTCAAATTGTTTTTGAATTCAATTTGTTGGTAAATCATCATAAAGTTTCTTTTTTATTTAAGATGATAATAATAATAATAATAATAATAATAATAATAATAATAATAATAATAATAATAATAATAATAATAATAATAATAATAATAATAAATAACCGCGTGTATGCATAATGTACATTTATCTCTCTCTCTCTCTCTCTCTCTCTCTCTCTCTCTCTCTCTCTCTCTCTCTCTCTCTCTCTATCTCTATCTTATATATATATATATATATATATATATATATATATATATATATATATATATATATATATATATATATATATATATATATATATATATATATATATATATATATATATATATATATATATATATATATATATATATATATATATATATGTATGAATTCGTGTTTATATGTGTATGTATGTATATATGTATATATGTATGTATGTTTATGTTTGCGAACACTAAATGTACAATATTCCATGAGTTTTAACAGATTGGCATAGATTTTCTTCCTTTGTTTTGGGCATTTCGTCCTTCATGCTTACTAGAGGTGATTCTCAGTCCTTTATGCTTACTAGAGGTCATCTCTCAATGCTAAACGAGGACAATCGTCACACCTGAATAAATTCCAATGGTAAGTCCACGCAGGTTTCCTATGTAAGAGTCAGAGGTCAGAGAAAGGTGTGTTCGCACACACACACACACACACGACACACACTATATATATATAATATATATATATATATATATATATATATATATATATATATATATATATATATATATATATATATATATATATATATATATATATATATATATATATATATATATATATATATATATATACAATAATGTATATAAGTTCTGTTTCATTTCATCAATGGGTTGTTCTTGTTTTTTTTTCCTTTACAGTAGGCTGTTAGGAAATGACATAAATTATAAATTTCAGTGGTAAAACGTCTGTTTTAAATATTCTAAATATTAAAAATCCTTAAAGGTTTAATTCCGAGAGTAGTATCATACGTTTTGCAGGAAAAATTATATTTAAAAAGGGGTAGGTAGAAGGTGAACCACCTGGAGGAGGAACCAGCAAAGTAAACCGTACACTGTACCACTGTACCAAGAATTTACAGTACTAACACTCCTTTATCATTGGGTATGGTTTTATTTATTCAAATCCTCCAAGCGACTTCAACTCCTTTTCCCGAAAAAGGGAGAGGTAGATCGTGAACCACCTGGAGGAGGAACCAGCAAAGAAAGCCGTGCACTGTACCACTGTACCACGAATTTTGTGCATTGTTTTATTCTTTCAAATCCTCCAAGTGAATGACTCTAACTCCATTTTCTGAGAGCGTAATCCACGCGGCCCATTTTTTATGGGAGTTTTTAACGTTCGATTAGTAATTAATATTTATAACTTTTTTAAAACAAATCTTTTACTTTATAACAAACTAGTGACAAAATAATAAAAAAAAATCATCACTGAAATGATACGTATATATATATATATATATATATATATATATATATATATTTATATATATATATATATATATATATATATATATATATATATATATATATATATATATATATATATATATATATATATATATATATATATATATATATATATATATATATATATATATATATATATATATATATATATATATATATATATATATATATATATATATATATATATATATATATATATATATATATATATATATATATATACTTACTCATTTCAGATATTATAAAATCTTCGTTATCAATCATAAACGTTACTAAGTTTAAGAAATCGATTAGCTAAGATTACATATCCAGTTGTGATATAATTAACTACACTTACAAAGAATGAAGATCTTATAAGATTAATAGTAGCTTGGAACACCCTTCAGTGTTTTTGTGTTTATATATATATATATAACAGTATATATATATATATAATATATATATATATATATATATATATATATATATATATATATATATATATATATATATATATATATATATATATATATATATATATATATATATATATATATATATATATATATATATATATATATAATATATATATATATATATATATATATATATATATATATATATATATATATATATTTATATATATATATATATATATATATATATACATATATATATATATATATATATATATATATATATATATATATATATATATATATATATATATATATATATATATATATATATATATATATATATATATATATATATATATATATATGCACAGTCTCATCCTTTCTGTGTAAAACTCTCTGACCCCAAACTTAACCGCTATGTTCAATCTTTCATGTACTCTACTGGTAAAGGCTGCAGGAACACACTCATTTCATCTATTTTCCCAATTTCTTATGAGTTACACACCATTAAATGCCGTGTTTCGGAACATGTCGACCTTTAATCTGACCAGGATGCCGATTTGCTTCTTTCCTTTCTCCGGTCGAAATTTTGTAGGCCTCTGCTCACCAGAGGGTAATATTATATATATATATATATATATATATATATATATATATATATATATATATATATATATATATATATATATATATATATATATATATATATATATATATATTATCAACTAGTTTTTAATATTTCTCAGATCTCTAGTCGTATCTCTTGGTAAAGAAGACATGATTGTTTTCAGTGCCTCAATAAATCAATTCCTCCACCTACACACACTAAAAAAACTTCTCTAAAAGAAGAGTTTAGGGTCCTCAAAATTCGGTGTCAAAATTATGTATTCAAATTCTCAC
>SEYY01001317.1:10000-12500 GCA_009176605.1 Armadillidium nasatum | reverse complement strand
ATATATATATATATATATATATATATATATATATATATATATATATATATATATATATATATATATATATATATATATATATATATATATATATATATATATATATATATATATATATATATATATATATATATATATATATATATATATATATATATATATATATATATATAAATATTATTGTTTTCTTTTTCAGTATTATTAACTTAAAGTTATGTGACAAATTTTGAATTATTTATTTATTGTTTTTCATCATTGAACATTGCAAGTTCAACCCTTTCAAGATGACCGCGTATGAAACGTTGTTAAATATAAAAGTTTTTTATGACTACCAAGACTATAAATATCCTTCTTAAGTGCGAATAAAAAAAAAAAGTTTTTTTAATATGTATAATAAAACATTTTCAAATTTCCTTCCTAAGTGCGAATAAAAAAAAAAAGTTTTATAATATGTATAATAAAACATTTTCATAGTGGATATAAATATATATATATATTATATAAAGAAAAAACATTGATAAAATTTACTAGTGAATTTTCTGTATACTAAATGAAAAGTCTCTAAATTTTGAAGAATTTATCTTTGTGTTTTTTTTTCACTAAATTTTGTAGAATATATCTAAGTGTTTTGAAGAACGAATAAAATAATCGGCTTTTCTTTTATGTTTTAATGTGCAAAATTTGACGATTTCAACTCTCAAAAAAGGCGACAATATATTCAAGCATGTCCTTTTATTTATTCATATACATAAGTGTTTTTCTGACAACAAAATACATAAATAGTGTTAATAGTCTTAATTCAACTTAAAAATTATTTATATTTAACTTAAAAAAAAGCCTTGTCTCTTAAGTTTTTTTTAAATAATAATAATAATAATAATAATAATAATAATAATAATAATAATAATAATAATAATAACATCGAAAGTGTAAGCTATATAGTGCTATTGGCCTATTAAAAGCAGGCTTAACTTAACAGGAAATAGGACTCAAATACCTCGCAGTTGAAAATAAAAAAAAGTAATGAAATGATTTAAAAAAAAGAAAATTCAAATATTTCCTAAAATAAAAATATAAGCAATACCAGTATATGCATATTAAAATCGTAGGCTAAATGACATTAAAATATAGATTTTACCAGTATATGTATATTAATTAAAGTCGTAGGCTAAATGACATTAACTAGCCTAGTATAGACTTAGGCTGTCAAAGAAAACGGAGATAAGAAACATTATTATATAGTTTTTCATAAAAGAGAGAGATGAACTAATCATATATATTAAAATGACGGTTGTTATTATTTGTAAACATGCTTTACTCTTGTCAGTGTTTTTAACTGTTTTTATTTTGGTCTTTTCTGATGCAAACGAAGAGACCAGTTTAGAGAAAAATAAGAACGAAAATACAATAGATGACACTATCGTCGAATTTAAGACGCAAAGCCCTCAAGACAATGGAGAAGAACCAAAAAGTAAGTATAGTAATAGTAGTAGTAGTAGTACTAATAATAATAATAATAATAATAATAATAATAATAATAATAATAATAATAATAATAATAATAATGAGGAATAGAAGAAGTAGAAGAAAATTATTATTATTGCTATTATTATTATTATTATTATTATTATTATTATTATTATTATTATTATTATTATTATTATTATTATTATCATTATATAGTATAGTAAAAACAGGAGAAATTGATACTATAGTATACTTATTAGCAGAGCAATAAAACTCCAGCTTGGCTATATATAGATGTCGTATTTATAGCATTTAAACTATTATTTATAGCCTATCATTTCAATGCAAATGTGTAATAAAAGTCGCAATATTTTTTTGCTTTAGAAATATGCGCAAATACCGACAGTCTCTCACCCTCTCAGTATTGCTCCAATTTTTGTAGCATAAAAATCGAAAAAGTCGCAATAATTTTGCTATAGGAGTAAGGGAATATGATACAGTTAGAAATATTTCTTTAATGTTACTACTTCTCTACTACTAATAATAATGATAATAACAATAATAATAATAATGATAATAATCATAATAATAATAATAATGATAACATTAATAAAAATAATAATAATAATAATAAAAATAATAATAATAATAATAATAATAATAATAATAATAATAATAATGACAATAATAATAATAATAATAATAATAATAATAATAATAATAATAATAATAATAATAATAATAATAATAATAATATGTTATCTCATATGTTTGTGACCCTGAATTGAAAAACTATCAAATTGGGCCGATGACGAATGTCACCTGGTTTCATATTTATGTTGAGTTCATAGGGAATGGATGACACAAAAGAATGTAATGTTGTTCTCTCATATATATATATATATATATATATATATATTATATATATATATATATATATATATATATATATATATATATATATATATATATATATATATATATATATATATATATATATATATATATATATATATATATATATATATATATA
>SEYY01001316.1:20000-22500 GCA_009176605.1 Armadillidium nasatum | reverse complement strand
ATTATTATTATATATATATTATATATATATATTATATATATATATATATATATATATATATATATATATATATATATATATATATATATATATATATATATATATATATATATATATATATATATATATATATATATATATATATATATATATATATATATATATATATAATAATATATATATAATATATATATATTCATTTCACCTCTGGAAAGCAAAGGCGAGAGGCCTACTAAAATTTCCACCAAAGTTAGGGAAAAGAAAAGGGAATCTTGTCAAGTTAAATTCCGACATGTTCCGATATACGGCGATTGAAGGTGTTTAAGTTTTAGAAAAAGGGAGTATGATCCAGACTTTACTAGTAGAGTACATGTAAGATTGAGCATAACGGTTAAGTCTGGGGTCAGAAAGTTCGAGAGAAAAAGGATGGGACTATACAATGACGTGTCTTACGAGCCTTCTAATCAAGAGGAATGCGAAAGATAGAATTCAGAAGAGCAGTTTTTATTGCAATAGAGATAGGGAGAGAGTGAAGCAAAACTCGACGGACAGAAAGAGACTGAAGAAAATTAGTGTAATTGGGAGAGTTGATAAGATGAAAAGCCCTAAACTCCACCTTTTCAATTAGAACTGTATAATTGGAACCATCCCTGATGTGTGAAGGGTACTCCATACAGAGGCGAACAACACTCCTATAAAGAAGAAGCAACTGGGGTGGAGTGAAGAAATTATGAAGGCACCTCAATACACCTAACATCCTTGAAGCTTGTTTAGAAAGAGAAGTAATGTTATCTTTCCAAGAAAAATCACGAGATAAAGAAACACAAAGAATATTAAGAAGAGATGAAAAGATGAGTTGAGTGTTTTCTAAGATATCATAGTTGTTTGGAGTGTTGAGTCGAGAAGAGGGATATATATATAATATATATATATATATATATATATATATATATATATATATATATATATATATATATATATATATATATAATATATATATATATATATATATATATATATATATATATATATATATATATATATATATATATATATATATATATATATATATATATATATATATATATATATATATATATATATATATATATATATATATATATATATATATATATATATATATATATATATATAATATATATATATATATATATATATATATATATATATATATATATATATATATATATATATATATATATATATATATATATATATATATATATATATATATATATATATATATATATATATATATATATATATATATATATATATATATATATATATATATATATATATATATATATATAAAAGCATTTACAAAAGCTACATTTTTGAAATTGTTTAGTAACTATTATTACCACACCTATTTCCTACATATATATATATATATATATATATATATATATATATATATATATATATATATATATATATATATATATATATATATATATATATATATATATATATACATAAATAATGGTAGATAGATTTAGAAGAAAGAGAAGATTGTGATAAAAAGAAAAAGTGAGGGAATAAAAATAATCTGCATTAACATTGATATTTTGAATAAAAATCCTTAAAAAAAAAGTGTGATATAATTATCCCTGAACTTAAAAGAACGAACCACCATCAGTCACGAAGATTTATTTTGCCTATCTATTTGAAACCTCGTTTTTGTGCATAAAATATTTTTCTTTGCCAAAAGATGTATCAACGAAGGACTTTTTTTTTTTCTCCTCACTTTGGTGGCTGTCATTGCCTAATAGTTGGCAGGAAGATTTATTATCATATTTCTTGAAGGAAAAAAAAAAAAAGGTCTTATATTTTTTTTTTTTATTTTCGATTCTTTTATTTATTATTTCTTACGGTTTGTTTTATGAAATATTCGTAAATTTTTTTATTTTATTTCAGCGAACGATGAGAAAATTGTTAAAATATGCTCTTAATTTAAATATTCTTGGTTCTATATATATATATATATATATATATATATATATATATATATATATATATATAATATATAATATATATATATATATATATAGTAGTTCCTCAATGATGTGTAATATTCCCAACTTTTTTCTACTAATTTTCATCAATGACTTTCTCACTATTACTTCGTCTCCTATCCACTCCTATGCCTATGTCTCCACCCTTCATTACTCCTTTCAATTTGAAAAAGATGCACCCCCCAAACACCAGTTAATTTATGCAAGAAGTGTGTCCTTGGAGCAAATAACCTCTGATCTTTCTCGCCTATCAAATTGGGGCAGAGAAAATATGGTTGTTTTCAATGCCTCAAAAACACAATTCCTCCATCTTTCTACTCGGCACAACTTTTCACACAACTATGATATCTTCGAGGGAAACTCTCTACTCAAACCTTCATCTGTCATCAATATTCTCGATGTTTCTTTTCCTCGTGATGTTTCTTGGAATGATCACATTATTTCTCTTTCTAAACAAGCTT
>SEYY01001316.1:10000-15000 GCA_009176605.1 Armadillidium nasatum | reverse complement strand
CTATCGAAAGTCTGAAATAAAAGTAATAAGATAATCAAAATGACACAAAAAACATGAATTTCAGACATAGAAAACATTATTAACTAATGAATAAGAAAATAAATTGAAATAAAAAAATTGAGAAACTGAAAAATTTATTTTCGAAAAATTATAATTTTAACTTAAATATATAAACGCTGGCTCCAGAGCTGAAACTTGCTCTATATATATATATATATATATATATATATATATATATATATATATATATATATATATATATATATATATATATATATATATATATATATATATATATATATATATATATATATATATATATATATATATATATATATATATATATATATATATATATATATATATATATATATATATATATATATATATATATATATATATATATATATATATATATATATATATATATATATATATATATATATATATATATATATATATATATATATATATATATATATATATATATATATATAATATTATATATATATATATATTATATATATTATATATATATATATATATATATATATATATATATATATATATATATATATATATATATATATATATATATATATATATATATATATATATATATATGTATATAATTTCAAATCTGCTATTGGGGATTCGAAACCTGAACTCTAAGCTGATAAAACAAAGCGTTACCTCGTACCACAACACTAACAAAGGAAATAGCAATGAGAAAGCTGATGAAATTGCAAAATGTCACTCCACGGTTTATGTGGTTTTATTACTTATGTATATTGTCTGAGGTTAATGGGGCTAAAAGTTGACTTGTTGCTTTATTACCGAGCACAGTCGGTGGGACTGGAGGTCTTTTAAGTTAGTCATCAAGGCTGGTGTTCATGAACTTTCTCAATGCAATTTCCTTTTGTACTGTTTTGGTATATAGGTAATTCTCTGTCTTTAAAACTTTGATTTTAGCGTTCGATGCCCGAATAACAGACTTGAAATTGTAAAATTTCACTTCACGGTCTAAATGGTTTACTTTATATACATATATATATATATATATATATATATATATATATATATATATATATATATATATATATATATATATATATATATATATATATATATATATATATATACATTATATCCTATTCGGATGAATAGTCACATTTATCAGCAAGCCGATTACTAAATCAATGAAAGTCTAATTTGTTAATTAAAGATTGTAAGAGATCAGAACGAAGGCTTTATCAATTCGCACAAGAATTCAGTAATTAAATCATAAGCCATCTGACCTATTTCTTGATTATATTCGACGTTCGTCATATGTTATCAAGGAGAAAATTTTCAATCGTGGATTAAGGAAATATTTCTTTGAAAATGAATTTTTTTTTCTGTGACTTTTAATCAAGCATACGAACTCACAAGCACAAACATCTATACTTTTAGATATACACGCATTCGCACACACATACATATACTCGTATACACAAATATACGCATGTAGCTATATATATATATTATATATATTATATATAATATATATATATATATATATATATATATATATATATATATATATTATATATATATATATATATATATATATATATATATATATATATATATATATATATATATATATATATATATATATATATATATATATATATATATATATATATATATATATATATATATATATATATATATATATATATATATATATATATATATATATATATATATATATATATATATATATATATATATATATATATATATATATATATATATATATATATATATATATATATATATATATATATATATATATATATATATATATATATATATATATATATATATATATATATATATATATATATATATATATATATATATATATATATATATATATATATATATATATATATATATATATATATATATATATATATATATATATATATATATATATATATATATATATATATATATATATATATATATATATATTTATATATATATATATATATATATATATATATATATATATATATATATATATATATATATATATATATATATATATATATATATATATATATATATATATATATATATATATATATATATATATATATATATATATATATATATATATATATATATATATATATATATATATATATATATATATATATATATATATATATATATATATATATATATATATATATATATATATATATATATATATATATATATATATATATATATATATATATATATATATATATATATATATATATATAAAAGTACTCCAATTTTAATTATCTCCCTTAATTAGAATGTCAAAATGTTCTTTGATGAGAAAACGAAGATGCAAAATTCAAAAAAGTAATAATAATAATTCTGCATCCAATTTACAGCATCAAGAATATTTATTTAAATTAAACACTCTTTTTGATTAAATTTTATTTAAAAATTAATAATGAATAAAAGTAGTTACATATTCTATGGCTCAAAATTTTGAGAATTTCGTAAAAGAATGAAATTTATTGTTCTAGTGTTAATAATAATAATAATAATATATAATAATAATAATAATAATAATAATAATAATAATAATAATAATAATAATAATAATAATAATAATAATAATAATAATAATAATAATAATAATAATAATAATGGCAATAATAATATTCATAATAATAAGAATATTTTTATTTTTACTATTATTAAAATTATTATTATTATTATTATTATTATTATTATTATTATTATTATTATTATTATTATTATTATTATTATTATTATTATTATTATTATATTGATTATTATTAAGTAAATATAAAACTAAATAAATAAATAAATAAAATAACAATCGTAATATACGAAAGTGCTAAAGTTAAAGAATACAGAATTACAGAAGACATACTAACAAAATCTTTAGAGTTCAGTCATCAAGACTATTCTCATGAAATATTTGTTCTTCTAGTATGATTTAATTTACTTAATAGGATGAATGAGCCTTTGAAGCCTTTGAAACCTTTGAACTGACAGTAAATGTCAGAGTTGCATAAATGTTTTTGAGAAATGTTTTGTAATTACTCGTATTTTACCGTTTGTTTGTGATAAATGGGATTACACAGTAATACAGATCGGCTCAAAACATTAAATATAGACATTGTTCTAAGAACGTTCGGTGTTGTGATTGGGTAAATGTAACTTTGTGAACTATTTCTTATTTACTATGACATAAGAATTCACTGTATTAAAGCAGATGCCTTTTATGTAACAAACGTCAAAGCTATTATAAGTAGTAAAAGTAAAAGAACTACAGAACTACGGAACTACGAAACTACGGAACTACAGAACGCTGACTAGTTAGTACTTTACAGAAATAAAGTAGAATGAATGTGATTTGGAATATCTTTTTCGCGGAAAACAATAAATTAAATTAATGATAAAATTTCTATTATAATTCATTAAATTTTAAATAATATCTTGTCTGAATTCCACCGTGATCTTCAATTCTCCTTTTTCATAAGATGCGTTTGGGAATATTACATTATCGATAAGTCATATATCGTATGGAAATGTTTAAAGGCTTTGCTGAGTTGAATGCTATGTTGACGTGTCCTACCCGGTAATCTATTCGTCGTGTAGCCAATATACGTCGACGTACAGCCTGACACAGGGTAGTTACAATGTTACACGAAAAGATGGTTGACGACCGTAGTGAAAGAGGAAGATAGTGAAAGAGATAGATAGTTATTTTGACTTTTTACACAGGCACTCTAGTTCATTATCGAAATCAATAGCATTTTATGTTTTAAAGAAGAATTTTAAAAAAATAATTAATTTTGCTTTTATTTCTTAATGAGATTCTTAATTAAATATTATTTGGATTAAAGGTGAGTTTTTGTATATATAGGAATATTAGTTACATTGTCCTAGAATGAAATATAGACACTTTTTCAAAAAATAAATAAATAAATAAATAAATAACTCTAAACATTTCACCAACTTTCATTAAATAGATTTTTAAAGAAGAAAGGTTCTAATTCAAGGGAGAAATATATATTAACAAAAACATATTCTTTTCCTCTACAACTCTTTATTTAATATTAATTTGGAAAAGAATATATACTTTTTCAATAAAAATTTCAAATAAAAAAAAAATTAGTTTTATGTAATTGTTTAATCGTTTATATCACTGACATACCTTTAAGAAAATATTTTTCATTACAGAAATTAAAGAAACATTTCATTAGCGATTCGTCAGCAACATTTCGAAAGTCTTTGTTGACTTAAACACAAGAAAACAAATTCTTTAATTTTCTTTCTTCTTTTAATTTAAATAGTTTATTTAATTTATTTAATGGTTTTGTTTTTTTTAGGCTTTAATTTTAGTTGTAGTAATTTTTATTGATGAGGAAACAAAACTTAAAAGTTTAAATGAAAAATCCCTCAGCCCCTCTCCCTCCCCCTTTCCTTCTTGCTCTCCCTCTCCGTCTCCCTCTCCCTCTCTCTCCCTTTCCATCTCTCTGTCTTTGTCTCTGTCTCTCTCTTCTATATATATATATATATATATATATATATATATATATATATATATATATATATATATATATATATATATATATATATATATATATATATATATATATATATATATATATATATATATATATATATATATATATATATATAATATGAATACATAATGTAAGAAGAAGGAATGAAAGCAATACTCGTAATAACAATAATCAATCAATATTTGAACTTTTTTGAACATGAGCTTTACTTTGCCTTTAGCGAATTCCACCGCAAATATTTCCAAATAGTTTTCCCAAAAATAATTTCCGCTAAATTTTCACGTAGGAGGAATCTTCAAATCCTCAATTTTCATTCTCAATATATATATATATATATATATATATATATATATATATATATATATATATATATAATATATATATATA
>SEYY01001315.1:0-14597 GCA_009176605.1 Armadillidium nasatum | reverse complement strand
TATATATATATATATATATATATATATATATATATATATATTATTAAATGCTATTTGTTTGAAGAGAGATATAGCCTAAAAAACTTTGGGAATTTATGAAATTTGGTAAAAAAATTGACCGTCTACAAGGCTATATCTCGAAACCAACGAATCGCATTGAATAAAGTATAGGGAGGAATTTGTATCCCCATCCCTCCTCTATACACCCACCAAAAATAAATGTTGTAGTTGTAGTTTTTTTTGTTTTAATTTTTTTGTCCGAAAAGGTTTTTTTTTCAAAAAAAAAAAAAAAATTTTAAAAATAGCTATTCAGTTTTGGGCTTATAACATTTTTCCTGTAACTCTAGGAACAAAAGTCTGTTACAAATTTTTGTTGCCAGTAGAATTCTGAATATACAGTACAAATTTCAGGTCATTCCAAAAAGTGGTTTGGCCTCGCCATTCATTTGAAAAGGGTAAAAAGAAGAAGAAGAAATTTTTTTTTAATAGTTATAGACTCAAGAAAACACTAAAAAAAAGAGAAAAGCTATACACACTGAAAACTTCAGGAGAATCGGCTGAAAATTAAAAAAAAAAAAATGAAATTGGATTGTCCCCTCAAGTATAATTTCCCATTTTAAACCCGACTGACAAACCCCGGTTTTCCCTAATTTTTAGCCGGGGCCGGGGCCGGGGCCGGGGCCCCGGTCGGTTCCTATACCCACCTAACGCAAATTTCTTAGGTGAGCGCAGACCCGGGCTTTAAAGTAACTGAGATTAAATGCGGAGGGAAATACAGAAGATGAAAGAGAGTTCCACAAAACAGAGGTGGCAGGAAAGAAAGAGGCACCACAGCGTACAAGCCTGGAGATGCCTATGTCCATGCAAAATTGATGCGCGCACATTGCACCCCTTGTGCTGCGAGGACGCCGTAAAGGTGGAGGTGCACTGGTGGATAGTTCCCTCGAGCATTTGCCGCTGTATAGAAAAGAGACAAGGCACCAACTTCACGTCGCAAAGATGAAGAGTCAAGAGAGTTAGAAAGAGCGGGACAGTTTATAAGTCTTTTAGCCTTTGACTCAACCCTTTCCAAAAGACGGGTGAAACCTGAGCCACCCCAGATATGAGAGCAGTACTCAATACAAGGGCGGATGAGACCCTTGTATGATTGGAGTAACTGCGAGGAAGAAAAAAATTCTCGCAGTCTAAACAGAACTCCCAGCTTCTTTGAAGCCTCCCTAGCAACCATTGTGATATGAGGTTTCCAAGACATTTTTTTGTTTATGTGAAGGCCAATGATGTTTATATTGTCAACAGGAGAGATGGAGAACCATCGAAAGAAATAGAAAAGTTAGGAGTGTCTTTGAAAGGGAGATTTCTAGAAGTTGAGTTTTTAAAGAGTTGAATTTCATAAGGTTGAGACGACCCCACTGGGAAATTCTATCCAGATCTGCAAGAATGGAATCAGAAAGATGAAGACGAGAAGCAACTCAAGATGCAAAGGAAGGAGCAGATTTGAAATGAGTAGAAGAATGGAAGGTTGAGTCATCGGCATACGAATGTTTAGGATTAGATGAACAGCTGAGAAGATCATTAATGAAAAGTAAGAATAGAGTAGGAGACAAGACAGAACCCTAAGGAACACCACTATTGTAGGAAAGGAAGAAGAAGTCGCTCCATCAACAAAAGCTGAAATGGAACGATTAGAAAGAAAACTAGACATAAGTAAGCAAAGAGAAGGAGGAAACCCAAAGGAGGGGAGCTTGGAAAGCAGTGACGCATGCCATACCCGGTCAGACGCCTTAGATATGTCAAGCGCCACCACGCAAGTCTCCCCATGGTCCCTAAGGGCAGAAGGCCATAGATCTGTGAGATAGGAAAGTATATCACCAGTAGACCTCGAACGTCGAGAGCCATTCTGATGATCAGAAAGAAGGGAATGAGATTCCAGATGATCTAAGAAGTGAGAGTTGAGAAGGGTTTCAAAGATCTTAGACAGAATACAAGTGAGAGCTATAGGGCGAAAGTTGGAAGGATCAGAGCGGCTACCTTTCTTCGGAATAGGTTGGACTAATGCGCGTTTCCAACACTGAGGGAAAGTACTAGTATTGAGGCATAGAGAGAAAAGTTGAACGAGGGACGGAGCCAGCTCAGAGGTGCACTCCCTTAAAACTCGTGAAGGAATGCCATCCGGGCCACTTGCCTTCCTAACGTTCATATACTTCAGAAGCCCATGCACCTGGTCAAATGAAATCACAGGCAAAGGCATGGGACATCTGAGGGGAGAAGAAGTAGGAGGAGGATTGCCGGAGTCTTCCAGGGTAGAATTAGAGGAGAATAGGAGGCCGAAAAGTTTAGCCGTTTCAGTTGGAGTGTTAGCAACTGAACCATCAGCGCGAATAAGAGGAGGAAAGGAAGATTTACAGAAATTGTTGGAGATGTTTTGGGAAAGAGGCAAGAAAGATTTTTCAGTAGGAGAATTTAGGAGCTCAGCACACTTCGTTTGGTGAAAATCTGCTTTGCTCGTCAAAGAATTTCCCTGCAACGATTCTGAGCTGAATGAACATTAGCTAGAGTGATAGGAGAAGGAGAATTTTTCAACTCTCGATACGCCATGTTTCTAGCCTGAATGGCACGAGAACAAGCACGATCGAACCATGGATTTTGAGGAGAGAAAGATTTAGTTGAAGAAGGAATGAACCTGCTCATCCCATCAACGATTTCGGCCCCCACCTTATCGGCAGAGACCGAAGCGTCTACAGAGACAATGCAGTCACTCCAGTAATAGTTAGCGTAGAAGCAACGCAAAGTCCCCCAGTCAGCCCGATCAAAGTGCCAGAAGATACGCTTAGGGCAGGGTGGAGCAGTTGGAGAGAAAGCATGAAAATTAAGACAAATTAGATTGTTGTCAGATTTACCAATCAATAGGTGCGAAGATAGCGTATATATATATATATATATATATATATATATATATATATATATATATATATATATATATATATATATATATATATATATATATATATATATATATATATATATATATATATATATATATATATATATATATATATATATATATATATATATATATATATATATATATATATATATATATATATATATATATATATATATATATATATATATATATATATATATATATATATATATATATATATATATATATATATATATATATATATATAAATATATACCTGCGCGGTGCACTGCATTTTGCTTCCGGTGAGGTGTGATGCGGTGAGAAAGAATGACTGGTGGTGCGGTGAGGTGCTATTGCATGGCGAACTGGAGCGGTGCGTAAAATAGATTTAAAGGATGAAAGGTGGCCGTGTACAACAGCAGCTATAGAACGACCGGAAAGAAAATCTGAAAGAAGACTACAGAGAGAAGGATAGATTTATAAGTAGGGAAGTTTAGAAATGTAAACTTTTTGCCAGACTCTATCGAATTCTTTTGATATGCCTGGCGCGGGCATAGTTCGACCAACTTGCTGCACCGAAATGCAAGAAACTTTTCCGCACTCTAGGAGGAGGACTTTCTTGCGGAAAACTGGAAAAAATAGAAGAGAGGATAGAGATAAGATATATATATATATATATATATATAAAAGATTTATATATATATATATATATATATATATATATATATATATATATATATATATATATATATATATATATATATATATATATATATATATATATATATATATATATATATATATATATATATATATATATATATATATATATATATATATATATATATATATATATATATATATATATATATATATATATATATATATATATATATATATATATATATATATATATATATATATATATATATATATATATATATATATATATATATATATATATATATATATATATATATATATATATATATATATATATATATATATATATATATATATATATATATATATATATATATATATATATATATATATATATATATATATATATATATATATATATATATATATATATATATATATATATATATATATATATATATATATATATATATATATATATATATATATATATATATATATATATATATATATATATATATATATATATATATATATATATATATATCTTCGAAGAAGATAATCACCTAAAGGCAAACGTTTGAGTGAAGATGTCAGTTTTAGAAGAAAGCAAAAGGGCAGTTGTGCCGTCGGAAGATACTAGAGGAGGGAATGAGAAAGAAGCAAAGTTTGGGCTGACATTTTTAGCAAAATGCCAGAATGGGTGTTAGGAAGAACCAGAAAGATTATTGCATTTTTTTTTTTACAGAGAAAAGTGTTTTTGGTGTTACGGAGAATACACGATTCCGAGATGAAGTATAATTTGCCTTGAGTTTTTCTGAGTTTTAAGACGACCGTAATTGCTGAAGTCAGCATCCCTGTGGTGAACAGCACTAGAACAATCAAAGTTAAACCAAGGGTTGTTAAGCTTTACTCACATATGTACACCTTCATGCCAGAGAGAATCGCCTCGGTAATGCTCTCTGAAAACTTCTAGGGACCCCTCCCACTTAAGTAATAACCATTCCACGGGTAATCAAAGATGTACTACGGCAAGATCGACCAACTTGATGCACTGAAATGCCAGAAACTTTTCCTCACTCTAGGAGGAGGACTTTCTTGCGGAAAACTGGAAAAAATAGAAGAGGATACAGAGATAAGAAATATATATATATATATATATATATATATATATATATATATATATATATATATATATATATATATATATATATATATATATATATATCTCCTCAAGTTGGCAAAGGCCGAAGGCCTACCAAATTCCACCGGAATAGGAAAAATCTTATAATGATAGAAGAAGGCCAACATGTACAGATACACTGCGTTTGAAAGTATGCAAGTCAAAGGAAGTTGGGAAAACAGATATAGGGAGTGTGTTCCAAACATTATCAGTAGAGTATATGTACGATTGAGCATAGCGTTTAAGTCTGGGGTCGGAGAGTTGGACAGAGAAAGGAAGACTGTGTAGAAAGGCGTGTAGCATGAGCTCTCGTCAATGGAGGAGGTATGCAACGAGAGAGTTCAGGAGAGCAGCGTCCGTTGTAATAACGATAGTAAAGGGAGAGTAAAGCAAGAATTCGTCGTGCAGAAATAGATTGAAGAGAGTTAGTAAGAGCAGGAGAGTTGATGAGACGAAAAACCCTAGACTCCACCTTCTCAAGGAGAGCTGTATTAGTGGAACCACCCCAGATGTGTGACGCATACTACATACAGGGGGCGAACAACACCCCTATACAGAGCAAGCAACTGGGGTGGCGTAAAAAACCCTCGAAGGCGCCTCAGAACACCCAACCTTTTAGAAGCTTGTTTAAAAAGAGAAGTAATGTGATCTTTAGAAGAAAGATCACGAGAAAAGGATACGCCAAGAATATTAAGAACAGATGAAGGTTTGAGTTGAGTGTTTTCGTAGAAGATATCGTAGTTGTGTGGAAGAGTGTGTCGAGTGGAGAGATGGAATTGAGTTTTTTGAGGAATTGAAAACAACCATATTTTCTCTGCCCCAATTTGAAATACTTGAAAGATCAGAGGTTAGCTGATCCAGAGCTACCCTTCTTGAGTCTATCAACTGCTGTTAGGTGGGACGTTTTCTAAACTGGAAGGAGTAATGAAGGGTGGAGTCATCAGCATATTAGTGGATAGGTGATGAGGTAATAGAGAGAAGGTCATTAATGAAAAGCAGAAAATGTGTTGGGGATAGGACAGAAGCCTGAGGAACACCACTATTAATAGATATAAAAGAAGAACGGTGGCCGTCTACAACAGTAGCTATAGAACGGAAAGGAATTAAAGAGAAGATCACAAAGAGAAGGATAACTACCGAAAGAGAGAAGTTTAGAAGTCAAACTTTTGTGCCAGACTCTATCGAAGGCTTTCAATATGTCCAACGCGACAGCAAAATATTCACCAAAATGCCAAAGAGTGGAGGACCAAGAGTCAGAGAGGAGGGAAAGAAGATCACCAGTAGAGTGTTTCTTGCGAAAGCCAAACTGGCGATCTGAGATAATATTAGAAGTATTGAGATGTTTCCAAATTTTCCTGTTAAGGATAGATTCGAAAACTTTAGAGAGAACGGAGGTCAAAGAAATAGGACGGTGGTTAGAGGGTTGAGAGGGGTTCCCCCTCTTCGGCACAGGTTGAATGAGCGCACGTTTCCAGCAAGAAGAGAAGGTTGAAGTAGAGAGACAAAGAAGAAAAAGTTGCAAACTCGGAAGCACAAATTTTGAGAACCACAGGAGGACTACCATCGGGACCGTACGCCTTCTTAGTATGAAGCTCAGAGAGGACAGAAATGACATCTTTAGAAGAAATTCTAATTTTATGCATAATTGAGTTAGAGGGGGTTGAAGGAGGAGGACTAGCTCCGGAATCGTCTAAGGTTGAATTAGAGGCAAAAGTTTGAGCGAAGAGTTCAACTTTAGAAGAAGATAAAACAGCAGCTGTGCCGTCGGAAGATATTAAAGGAGGAAAAGAGGAAGAAGCAAAGTTATAGTTGACATTTTTTTTTGCAAAATACCAGAAAGAACGTGAAGAAGAACCAGAAAGATTGTAGCATTTTCTACGTAGAAAAGAGTTTTTAGTATTACGAAGGATAGATTTTGCACGATTCCGGGATGAAATATAAGTAGCGTGAGTTTCTGGAGTTTGAGGACGACGGTAATCCCTGAAGGCAGCATCCCTGCGGCGGATAGCACGAGAACAAGCAGAGTTAAACCAAGGTGTGTTTGGTTTAGTAGAGGGGAAAGAAAAGGGAATGTACGCCTCCATGCCAGAGAGAATCCCCTCGGTAATGCGTTCTTCACACTTCGAGGGACTCCTCCCACGAAAGCAATAATCATTCCACGGGAAATCGAAGAAGTATGACCGCAAGTCTGACCAGCTTGCGGCACCGAAGTACCACAAACGTTTCCTTTCAATAGAAGGGAGTTTTTCTTGCGAAGACTTGAAAAGATAGAAGAGGATACAGTGATAAGAAGGTGATCGGAGGAACCCAGAAGAGGAAAAATTTTAACAGTATAAGGAGAAGGATTAGAAGTTAGGAAAAGGTCTATAATGTTGAGTTCATCTCCAAGACGATCAGGGATACGAGTAGGAAGCTGCACCAACTGTTCAGGGTTCTTTTGGATAGCGAAATGGAAGGCACGTTGACCAGCTCTATCATGAGAACTAGAAGAAAGCCATTGGCGGTGGTGAACATTGAAATCACCTAATATGATGATTTCTGAGAAAGGAGAAGAAGAGTGAATGTGCTCTATTTTGGAGTTGAAGAATTTTAGATAGTCAGTAGAATTAGGAGATAAATAAACAGAACAAATGAATTTAGCCGTAGAATGGCAAGAGAGCCTAAGCCATAAAATTGAAAATTCAGAAGACTCCAAGTTAGAGACACGAGAACAAAGGACATCGTTGTGCACGTATGCACAACAACCGCCTTTGGCTGAAAATTGAGGATAGAGACAGTAGGAGGAAACGGAATAGGGTTTGCTATCAGAATGCTCAAGCATCTGAGTTTTGGTCATGAATAAGAAGTGAGGTCTAGAAGAAGAGAGGTGATGTTCAACAAAGTGAAAACTGGAGTGCATACCACGAATGTGGCAAAATTAATGAAAAAAATGGACCGTGCATCAGGAGTAGCCGGCAGCTGTGTATAACCGGAGGCCACCAACTCCCAAGTGGTGATGGGAGAAGGGGTGGATGAAGGGAAGGCACCCCAGGGGGCTTCTCCGAGGCTACCAAAATTGACTTCATTACTGATTTTTTTTTAATAAAAAAGTTATTTGTATTAATGTTTTATGAGTGTAAAGGAGAGAATACTCCGTGTAGAAGAAGGTGAGCGCGAAATTGAGCGGACCATTGGGCACCGGGATGAGATGAAAAGTACCCATAACATCCCGTATTCCCAATATGGGTTAATTTCATCGCCTCGGGAGCGCTACTTCCCTCTCATATATACATATATATATATATATATATATATATATATATATATATATATATATATATATATATATATATATATATATATATATATATATATATATATATATATATATATATATATAAATTTGTATTACGCAGCACATAGTTAATAGAGGTAAAGGTTATCTTAAATCCCTAGAGAAATTAGATAAAAATATATTGTCCAATATATTTAAGTTTGTCTCATTGCGTGAACTTTACCTTAGTGATCTTGATACATCATTTCAAAATGAAATTGATATCGAAGACAAAATTTCTTTAATAGCGGATAATTTAGCGAAGTTCTGTACCCCCTCTGTTGCTAGCGAAGTATTAATTTCTCCCGTAGTAAACCACTCTGAAAGTAGTAGTTCTAATAATCCTGATAGGGCAAGGCCAAATTTAAATTTATATTGGAGTGCAAAAGAGCCTCCTATTCAGATAGGTAGGTTTGAAGGATGACAAGCTAGCTTTCTCTCGATTCTTAGCTAAATTTAAAACCCTTATTGATAGTAACGCTATTTACTCTGATGTAGAGAAACTTATTCATTCAATAAGTAATTTAGGGAATACTGCTTATGATATGGTTAAGCATCTTAGTCCTGAAGGACCTAATTATAAAGTTGAGTAGATATTTTGATAAAGAATTTATTGTTAAAAGATTTTTCAACAGTTATACGAAATCCGTTCTCCGCCGGAAAATAATTTAGCAGCTTTGAAGGGTTATCTTAATGAAATGAACGTCTTGGCCTATGACCTTAAGTCATATGGTTTTGATTTCCTTGTACCCGAGACACAAGGTTTTAAAATAATTAGTTCTATGAAAATTTATAAGTTACCTCCAAATTTCAGGACGCGCTTATTGAGAAAGTCCAAAACATTTACCTTAGCATCCTTGAAGTTTTTGATCATTCTCCTACTTTACTTAAATAATCAACCTAAGCATGTTAACTTTAAGAATAATAGATTTCGTAATCCTTATAAAAATAGCAATAGTAAGGAAAACAATAATGGTTATAGGTATGATAAATTTGCCAGTAATAATAGTGGTAGCCAAAGTAAAGGTAGTAATGATAAATTTTCCCGTAATAGTGAAACTAAGGCTACCCTAGAAAACTTTAAAACTACCCCAAAAATCTTCTAAATCTAATAATATTCATAGTAAAACAAATGCATTTAATCGTACGTTCCCTTATAAATTTTGTAGTGGTGCTGGTCACACAATGATAAATTTTTGGCCTATCCGCACATTGAATCTAGGCTACAATGGTGAGATCAGTTAAATATTTGTAGATTTTGCTCTAGTGCTAAGCATGCGACAAAAGATTGTTCTGGTAATCACGCTAACTTTTTAGATTATACTGTACTGTAACTGACACTCGCAATAATTTATTTACATGTACTCTAACCTTCATACCCACATATCTGCTCTACGTGAAAAGAGGCATTCTAAAAGGAATGATGGTCAAACTATGCCTTACCTTTGTATTAACTATAGTAATAGAGAACAAAACTATCTTGTTCCTTTTGTAGAAATTACTTTGCATCAAAGAGGTAAACAATGTAAAGTATTAGCGCTAATCGATTCGGGTTCGCAACTAGCGCTAATACGCTACATTGTTTATCTTAGCTCTAAAGCAGCTAAGCAACTTTTAGATTTAAAATCTTTGCAGGTGTCAATTATGATGTGCATAGTTTTGTTGCTTCGAAAAAAAAATCCTTCTTTCTTAGCTCTTTTGATATAGGTTTACCTGGTAGAAAACAATTTCCTTTTTCTTTGCTTATAGATGAATCTTTTGATATTAAGTTTGAAATATCAGGTTTAAAAATTGCATATGAGAACTTAAATAAACTTGGATATAAAATTAATGGAATGCATGATTCGCATGATTATAAAGAATGTGTTGAGTTAAACGCATTAATTGGTATTGATTTATTACAATATTTGCCTTCTTTTAAGTTTGGAAAATGTATGAATGGGCCTGTTTTAAAATTGGTCAAGACATTGTGCCCTATGGGGATATTAAAGGTCTTCTTTATACTGACCAATTGGCTAAATTAAACTCCCTCACTTATGAAATTGATGTATCTTGTGAAAATGTTGCCCGTTCCTCTTTTGTTAATCAAGTTTTAAGCCACTCTGTTTCTTACTTTAATCCTTTTATGAGTATATTTGATGATAGTGAAGTGGAATATGGACTTGATCATTTATTTTCTCTTAAAAGCCTAGGGATTAAAAATCCTGATGAAGATATGGCTAGAGATGATATCTTGCAAGTGTCAGAATTTAATGATAATATTGTTTTTAAGGATAAACATTATTATGTAAGACTTCCTTGGAAGGAGAATATTGACAAGGTGCCTTCCAACTTTATTGTTGTCCATAAGGTTTTAGATAGTTTTTACTGATTTGCATTCTAAAAATTTATTTGAAGAGTACAAAAGAGTTTTTGAACAGCATTTAGCTGATGGTATAATTGAAAAGGTGGATATAAGTCCATCTGAATATGCGAATTTTACCTTTATACCGCATAGGCCAGTTATTAAAATGGAAGCTCAGGTTACTACAAAAATTCGCCCAGTTTTTAATAGTTCATTAAAAACGCACAAAAACTTGACTTCCCTTAATGAAGGCATTAACCTCATGTCCTCTCTATTATAATTGCTTTTAAAATTTAGATGCAAAAAATATGTTGTACTTGCTGATATCAAACAAGATTTTCTTGCTCTTAAATTACTGACTGAAGAGTATAAGAATAGGTTTTGTTTCTTTTGAGTAGAAAATGGTAAAATTGTTACATATCTTTACACTTCATTAGGTTTTGGGTTTGTCAGTAGCCCATTTATTTTGCACTATGTCATGCGTTTCCATGCCTCTAAATTTTCCAGTGATTTGTGCTCAAAACTGTTAGCTAGCAATAATGAGCGTGAGGAATTAGAGTGTTTATAAAGAAGCGTGTGTGAGGATAAATAAAGCTTCCTTTTTTCTAAGAAGTTGGAATTTAACTTGCCTGAATTAAATTTTAAATTTGCAATGGATGGCAGATTAACTGATCATGGTTGCCCAGAAGAAAAGGTACTAGGCTATCGGTATCATTTAGAAAATGACACAATAAGTGTTGCAAAAGCTTGTTGTGATATTATGGCTAACACAAAAAAACTTATTTTATGTGCTACTTCCTCTGTTTTTGACCCTGTATGCCTTGTTTTGCCTCTTACCGTTAGGGAGGGAAGTAGCGCTCCCGAGGCGATGAGATTACCCCCTATTGGGTAGACGGGATATTAAGGGTACTCCCATCTCATCCCGGTGCCCAATGGTTCGCTCCCTTTCGCGCTCACCTTCTTCTACACGGAGTAGGCTCTCCTTTTCACTCATGAAACATTAATTCTAACACATCTTGAAAAAAAATCAATAATGGCGTAAACTTCGGTAGCCTCGGAGAAGCCCCGGGGGGCGGCTTCCAAAAATAGCCCCTCATCTACACCTTCCCCCGTTACTAATTGGTAGTTCGTGGCCTCCGGTGATGGGTGTGGTGCCACTAGGACACAGCTGCCGGCTTGTCCTGATACATGGTCTATTTTTTTCATTAATTTTGCCACATTCGCGGTATGCACTCCAATTTCCACTTTGCTAAACATCATCTCTCTTCTTCTACACCTCACCTCTTATTTTTGACCGAAACTCAGATGTTTGAGAGTTCTGATAGCAAACCCTATTCCGTTTCCTCCTACTGTCTCTATCCTCAATTTCAGCCAAAGGCGGTTATTGTGCATACGTGCGCAACGATGTCGTTTCTTCTCGTGTCTTTAATTTGAGTGTCTTCTGAATTTTCCACCTTATGGCTTAGGCTCTCTTGCCATTATACGACTAAATTCATTTGTTCTGTTTATTTATCTTCTAATTATACTGACTATCTTAAATTCTTCGACTATTTAAACTCCAAAATAGAGCACATTCTTTCTTCTTCTCCTTTCTCTGAAATCATCATATTAGGTGATTTCAATGTTCACCACCGCCAATGGCTTTCTTCTAGTTCTCATGATAGAGCTGGTGAGCGTGCCGTCCATTTCACTATCAAAACAACCTTGAGCAGTTGGTGCAACTCCTTACTCGTATCCCTAATCATCTTGGAGATGAACCTAACATTATAGACCTTTCCCTAACTTAAACTCTTTCCTCCTCTGGGTTAATCCGATTACCTTCTAATCTCTGTATCCTCTTCTATCTCTTCAAGTCTTCCGCAATAAAGACCCCCTTATATTGAAAAGAAACGTTGGTGGCAGTTCAGTGCCGCAAGTTGGTCGGACTTGCGGTCGTACTTCTTCGATTTCCCGTGGAATGATTATTGCTTCCCTGGGACGGGTCCCTCGAAGTGTGCAGAACGTATTACCGAGATGACTTCTCTGGCATGGAGACGTACATTCCATATTCTTTCCATTCTACTACACCTAACAAACCTTGGTTTAAAATCTGCTTGTTCTCGCGCTATCCGCTGCAGGGAGCAGGGATGTTGCGTTCAGGGATTACCGTCGTCTTCAAACTCCCGAATCTAACGCTACTTATATTTCATCCCAGAATCGTGCAAAATCTATCCTTCGTAATACTAAAACCTCATTTCTCCGTAGAAAATGCAATAATCTTTCTGGTTCCTCTTCTTCACGTTCTTTCTGGTATTTTGCAAAAAAATGCCAACTATAACTTTAATATCTTCCGACGGCACAGCTGCTGTTTTATCTTCTTCTAAAGCTGAACTCTTTGATCAAACCTTTGCCTCTAATTCAATCTTAGACGATTCTGGAGCTATTCCTCCTCCTTCAACCCCCTCTAACTCAATTATGCATAAAATTTAAATTTCTTCTTAAGATGTCATTTCTGCTCTCTTTGAGCTTAATACTAAGAAGGCGTACGGTCCCGATGGTAGTCCTCCTGTGGTTCTCAAAACTTGTGCTTCCGAGATAGTACTCTGCCTCTGTAAATTATTTCGTCTTTGTCTTCAACCTTCCGTTCTTGCTGTAAGCGTGCACTCATTCAGCCTGTGCCGAAGAAGGGGGACCACTCTGAACCCTCTAACTACCGTCCTATTTCTTTAACCTCCGTTCTCTCTAAAGTTTTCAAATCTATCCTTAACAGGAAAATTTGGAAACATCTCAATTCTTCTAATCTTTTCTAATCTTATCTCTGACTCTTGGTCCTCCGCTGTTCGGCATTTCGGTGAATCTTTTGCTGTGGCTCTGGACATATCGAAAGCCTTCGATAGAGTCTGGCACAAAGCTTTGATTTCTAAACTTCCCTCTTTGGGTATCTATCCTTCTCTTTGTGATCTTCTCTCTAATTTCCTTTCCGGTCGTTCTATAGCAGCTGTTGTAGACTGCCACCATTCTTCCTTTAAATCTATTAATAGTGGTGTTCCTCAGGGTTCTGTCCTATCCCCAACACCTTTTCTGCTTTTCATTAATGACCTTCTCTCTATTACTTCATCTCCTATCCACTCCAATGCTGATGACTAAACCCTTCATTATTCCTTCCAATTTAAAAAACGTCCCACCCAACTCTGATAGTATAATTATTATGTAACAATGGTAATAAAATAATATAAATACGATAAAGAAATGTATCTGAAGACAGTAGCTATATAAATTAATATAGAAAACAGTGAATATTATAATTATTATGTGACAATGTTTATAAAAATAAAAATACGATAAAGAAATCTATTTGAAGACAGAAATACAAATTTATATAAATTATTATATAATATCAGTGAATATTATAATTATTATGCTACACTGTTAATAAAAATATTTTAAATATGATAAAGAAATGTAATTGGTGACAGTAGTTGTAGAAATTTACATAAATTATTATATAATATCAGTGATTATATAAGTATTTTGTGATAATTCTTTCGATGTATTCGATGGTGTAAGAGTAATTATTATGTGATAATATTCAGCGATTATATAATTATCATGTAATAATTCTGCGAATAACTGCATTACATAATTGTTATGTAAAAGTTATTACGTTATAAAAGTGATTATATAATTATCATGAAATTTAAGATTCGAAATAATCGATTTATGTAAGCGTGATTATACATCAATAAAGTAATTAAGGTATTAAAATCACAAAAAGTATATGATAACGTTATATTAATACAATAAATGAATGTATGTTATGTAGAATATAATGTAATAACCACAAATAAATATTGTTATGTAATAATATATGATGATTATACTATCAATAAAGTGATATCGGTTTCAAAGTCGAAAGAGGAAGGGGAAACGTTGCGTATGAACAGAACAATTCGCTCATACTAATGTATGATCCAGTTGGTGTAGTGATAGAGTGATGGAATTCAAGTCAGAAGGATGAGGTTTCGAATTCTGGTCTTTTGATGACCAAAGTTTTGAGTTCGTATCCTTCCCTGAATATTGGAGGAAGTTTGATTATCACTCAATAGATGTTGATACAGTAAAAAAAATGGCAGGAAAATTCAAAATCAAATCCAAGATAACAGAAACCGCGTGGTCAAGGAAAAATGGG
>SEYY01001314.1:2500-5000 GCA_009176605.1 Armadillidium nasatum | reverse complement strand
TCATTTATTTTTTAATATTTTAAACAGGGGTTTATTTTTGATACTCTTATACAGTGGCTGAGACTCTATGATAATATTTTTTTTTGTAAAAGAGAAAGTTATGATTAGTTCATAAAGAACTAAACCTTAAATAGGGCTCTGCCCGTGAGTGGAGGCATTCTGTATAAAATAATAATAATAATAATAATAATAATAATAATAATAATAATAATAATAATAATAATAAATTTCATTGAGCTGAAGCAAAGACTGGATGAAGAAAGTTTTGAAAGATTTACTGATTGGTTTTGAACAAAATTGACTTTTTGACTTAATTTAAATAAAATTAGAGTTTTATTTTTAAAAAAATAAATAAATATCCTTTTAATTATGCAAATTTTAAAATAATATATATATATATATATATATATATATATATATATATATATATATATATATATATATATATATATATATATATATATATATATATATATATATATATATATATATGCTTTTGTTTTTTTTTTCGGTTAGGATTAAAATTCAATTAAAATTAATGTTTAATATTAAATTAATTAATTAAATTAATTAATTTAATAGAAAATTAATGTTTAATAATCTCGTCAGCTAATTCTTGTATCGATATATGTAAGTCGCCCTACCGTGGCTCAAACAGTAGGGTGATTGACTCACGTGCTTGAGGGCGCCGGTTCGATACCACTTGGGGATCCTAGGTATATGCTACCTAGAAAAGTTCCTCTCCTCGAATTGGGCAATGCCCGTGAGATGTGAACTTTTTTATGAAATAAAAATAAAATAAAAAAAGTGCCAAACATGGGGCCACAGGACGTACGTTTGCTAAAATGGGTGGGTTTCGTGAGGTGGGGGAACGTTTTTTTTTTTATAATAAAACGTCAAATTTCTTTGACATCTTTGGTAGGGTAAAATGCAATTTCTTTATCATATAATAATAATAATAGGGCGAAATATGTCAGTTTCTTAATTTATTAAAACTAATGTCAAATAGTCTCAAATAAAAATGGATAAAAAATTGCGTTCTTTCACTTACAAAACTCTTTTTAAAATGTTAAAAACCTACAATTTTAGTCTATTCATAATTTTTAACTCTTATTTCTAAACCCTGTACGTTTTTTTCCTGTACGCTTTGAAAGCACTCTACATACACGAGGAAAATTACCAGCAATTTTTTTTTCTCTCCTACACACAGAGACTCTGCTTAGTATGTAGAGAAAGTTTTCTAACTTTCTTATATATTTTTGGATTCCTTTTTAAGTATATTTTTCGGTTTTCTTCCCATCCTAAATTCCACAGTCGCTTCGTTCCTTCAAAATAACAGTTTTTATTGTTTTCACAGCACTCACTCCCTCACTCCTAACTCCTTCGATATTCCCCCAATCCCTTCTTCAGTAGCTCTCGTTTACCTTTTCCCCCTCCCTTCTTCGTGGAAAAGGAAGAGGGTCCTCTTTTTTTTTTTTAGCAGCTATTTCATATGTCTGGAAGTAGCTTTACTTAATAAAAGAATTCGCGTGCCAGGCTGATGACAGTGTTTATCAATTATTTGTCTTATGCAGCTTCGTAGGAAGAGTGTTTTTTAAAAGATTTTTCATATTTATGCATAAGAAAGTTAAATATTTTTTTTTGTTTGGCCTTTTAAATCGTTTGGATTTTGTATTGATATTCTCAAACTCAAAATATAAAATATTCACTCTCCAGATTGTTTATTTACCCCTTTTTTACCAATCTTTTAAATTACTCTCTCTCTCTCTCTCTCTCTCTTTCTCTCTCTCTCACTCACCCATTCTCTCTCTCTCTCTCTCTCTCTCTCTCTCTCTCTCTCTCTCTCTCTCTCTCTCTCTCTCTCTCTCTCTCTCTCTCTCTTTCGCAATCCATGCAAAGTAGGAAAACATAAGAGAACCATCATTTCTTCATTTTTTAGAAAAATTTAAGGGTTTTTATTTTTCCGAATTGAAACACTATTTTATATATATATATATATATATATATATATATATATATATAATATATATATATATAATATATAATATTATATATAATATATTATATTATATTATTCACTATATTATATATATTTTGAATTCATTCAAAAAGTATATATTATCATTATTAATATTATTATTATTATTATTATTATTATTATTATTATTATTACTTATATTTTTTCCATAAAATTCATCACCCTGAAAATTTTATATATATATATATATATATATATTATATATATATATATAATATATATATATATATTATATATATATATATATATATATATATATATATATACTATATATATATATATATATATATATATATATATATATATATATATATATTATTATTACTTGGAATCATCAGAAACTCCTTATATGTTCCATTTAAATAGTAAAAATTTCAATAGTAAATATAGTTCGGTTCTACTCTCTCTCTCTCTCTCTCTCTCTCTCTCTCTCTCTCTCTCTCTCTCTTTCTCTTTCTCTCT
>SEYY01001313.1:137500-140000 GCA_009176605.1 Armadillidium nasatum | reverse complement strand
CCGAATGCCGAAAAGCGGAGAACCAAGAGTAAGAGAGAAGAGAAAGATCACCAGTTGAGCGTTTCTTACGAAAACCATACTGACGATCAGAGATAAGATTAGAAAAATTGAGATGTTTCCAAATCTTCCTGTTAAAGGATAGATTCGAAAACTTTAGAATGAACGGAAGTTAAAGAAATGTGACGGTAGATAGAGGGTTGAGATGGGTCCCCTTTCTTCGGCACAGGCTGAATGAGCTCACGTTTATATATATATAGCCTCCCGCCGCAGTCGGTCTCGTCCAGAGATCTTCAAAGAAGTGATGCCCAGAAGATTTTGGGCGACAGTTGGAAGGACAGTCTAAAAGAAAGTGAACGGTCTCCGGGGCCCTTTTGCATCTGGTACATGGAAGATGTTGCCTGGTTTAAATTGAATTTGTGTTTGTAATGTTGTAAGTTAGGGTGGTGCCCGCATCTAATCTTGCTAGTGAGATTTGTAAGTGTCTTGGGAGGTTGTTGGAGTCGGGTTTATTTCGGGAGGGGGTCTGTTAAGGATGTTGTTTGGAGGTCTGTTGATCATGTAAAGAATGTGTTAGTTGAGTGTGTATATGTTTGGTGTTGTAGTATTGGGGGGAGGGGGGGATGAGATTTAGGATCTGTTTGTAAAAGGCTCCGGTGGACGATGGAGGTTGTTTTAGTCTTTGTTTGGTAGGTTGGAGGAGAGTTTTGTGACAAGGGTGTGTGGGTAAACGAGTTTTTGCATAAAATTGGGTGCCTATCATTTCGAGGTGGTTCCTTATAGGTAGTATCTTGGTTTCGTTATGAAGGTGTTGTTGAGGGGTTGTGGGAGTGCAGCCGGTGATGGTGCGAAGGGCTTTATTTTGTGTTATTTGGAGTGTCGTTAAGTTTTTGTCGGAGAGCAGTGGGTGCCAGACAGGGGAGGCATAGTTGATGGTGGGGCGTATAAATTGTTTGTAATATGCGATTGAGGTTTGTATGTTGTTGTGTTATGTCAGTGTTGGCCACTGTTTTGAGGATGTTGAGTTTTCTGTTTGCGGCTGAGGTGGTATTTTGAATGTGCTTGGAGAAAGTGAGGTTGAGTGTCAAATGTTAGGCCGAGAATTTTGGGGTTTTGTTGAAGGGTATGGGGTGTTGTTTAGTAGGACTTGTGGGTGGGTGTTGGATATGTGTTTGTCTGTTGTTATGAGGGTTAATGGAGGATTTGTTTGGGGATGCTGTCATCCTGTTTTCGACTAGCCAAGTTTGGAGTTGAGTTAGGTAGTCTTGAGTGAGTGATGTTGCGGTGGTGAGGTTTTTGTGAGTGGTGGCTATAGTTATGTCGTCGGCGTATGAAGTGATCGGGTGAAAGTTGATTGGGGTTGTGGGAGGTCTGCTGTGTATAGGTTGAATAGAGTGGGGGAGAGTATGGCTCCTTGGGGAACTCCGTTCTTTATGTTGATGGTACGTGATTTATGGCCGTTTTGTTGTATTTGGGCGGTTCTTCCTGATAGGAAGTTGGATAGCCATTTCTTAGTATTTGTTGGGATGTTGGATTGGAGGATTTTATGGATAAGATTATGTTCGGGACAGTATCGAAGGCTTTGTTTATGTCAATTGCTATTAATATAGTTTTGTGATATGGCTTATGGTTTAGTCCGTTTAATATAGGTTGGATGATGTTGGTGAGTGCAGTGGTGGTGGAGTGGTTGGGTTTGAACCCGTGTTGGAAGTTTTGTTGTGGGATGAATTGGAGGATAGAATTTAGGATTAGTTTTTCAAGAAGTTTTG
Source organism: Armadillidium nasatum (assembly GCA_009176605.1). Lineage (NCBI taxonomy): Eukaryota > Metazoa > Arthropoda > Malacostraca > Isopoda > Armadillidiidae > Armadillidium > Armadillidium nasatum. The sequence continues at coordinate 138,234 of SEYY01001313.1, read as the reverse complement.
AGATGGTGGATAAAAGGGAGATTGGGCGGTAGGAGGAGGGGTTTGAAGGGTGTCCCCCTCAACAAGGGGTGGTCAGGGGGTGAGAAGGTAAAAAAAAAAAAAAAATATATATATATATATATATATATATATATATATATATATATATATATATATATATATATATATATATATATATATATATATATATATATATATATATATATATATATAAGTAACGGAATGAAGAAATGAGATATAAGGGTAACAAGGATTTCCCATTTCGTTAAAGAAGAAATAATTAATTTAGGCTAACGCTGCTTGCAATTATCCGTAATCGCATTTCAGCAAATTAAGAGTCTAATCAACAAAGCATTTCAACGTTTTGCGATTTTATAAGTCGCAAAAAAAAAAAAGAAGAAAAAAAAAGATTTCAAACTCTTTTACTTTCTTAAGCATCAAAGTAAATGAGCAATATATTTTCTGATTATTTAATGAAGTTGAGAGAATTAAAGGTAAATAAATGTAGTTTGGGAATTATATTATCAGTTTCGACAACTCATAGTTGTAAAACAAAACTCTTAGGACGAGATTCTGGCATCTCTATACTGGCACTATATATATATATATATATATATATATATATATATATATATATATATATATATATATATATATATATATATATATATATATATATATATATATATATATATATATATATATATATATATATATATATATATATATATATA
>SEYY01001313.1:107500-135000 GCA_009176605.1 Armadillidium nasatum | reverse complement strand
TCAGCAAGACGACGTTTATAAGTATTATCTGAAAAAAAATATATAAATAAATACAAATACAAATAATAATAATAATAATAATAATAATAATAATAATAATAATAATAATAATAATAATAATAATAATAATAATAATAATAATAATAATAATAAAAATGAAAAGGCTAAGTGAAGCCATTGATACTATAGATTTAGCTAAGAGAGAGTTGCTTAAATGATGTCTTTTACAAGTCCAGCAGAAAGTAGAGTATCGAAAATTTAAACCATGAAATGGAAACCTTCGTTATAAAATGTAGATAATTTTAAGGAAAAAAAATTCAGTCTAGAAGTTTGTGACAAGAATAAAACATGAAACATTTATTTAAACATATATAACAATATTTAAGAAAAACTTGCCAAAATGTAATTAATGTAATCAACCTCATGGAAATATTTAGATGCAAATGTTAAAAACAATTAATATTTTGTACATTTTAATTGAATCAATATTCTGTGTTAACTAGTAGTAATCTTTAAAAAAAATGGCATAGAATGCAGGGTTGGTTTGGAAAAACAGGTGAAAAACCTCAATGATAAAATTAGATCAACTTTTACTAATTAGATTTGGGTACTATTATGACACTAGGGGTATTTAGTTTTTTTTTAAAAGTTCACATCTCACGAGCATTGCCCTATTCTAGGAGAGGAGTTTACTGCTACTCTGCTACATTGAAGTAGATAATGAATATTAGCTGATTAAGCAATAAGATTTTAATATTATATCAAGCTTTATTATTTTTAGATAAAACAATAAAATTAATAATATGACGACAAATTGATAGACTTGTACACAGTACAGTAGCCTGTAGTTGCTAGTTGACTTAGCGTTATAGACAGACTGGGACAGTCTCGATAGGCCCTCGTGGCTTCTAACTGTCTCTATTTTCCTATGTTCCTATTCCTACTATACAATTTTATTTTGTTCTATTTTTTATTGGACAATGTTATTTATTATTTTTTTTTCCAAAACTGGTCAATATAATGCAGCAATAGACTAATAAAAGTGTAGTACAGTATTACATTATAAGTTTATTGCTATATGATACAGACAGTTTTGTTAAAAAAAACAAAAAAAAACTGCCCAATAAAAAGAAGGATCAAAATAAAATTTATAAATAACTTGTAAATACAGCCTACAGTATAGTCTGTACTGTGTACAAATCTGTCAACTTGTCAAGCTATATTATAATTTTATTGTTTAATCACCTAAATATAATAGTAGCTTGATATAATATTAGAATTTTATTCCCTAATTAGCTAAAGTAAGAGCTATGAGGAGAGGTTGAAGGAGCTGGGAATGTTCTCAGTTGAAAGGAGATTTCTCAGAGGGGTTCTGATACAAGTTTACAAAATATTTGCATCTGACAGTAATACAAAGATTGAAAAATATTTTATAGTGGACCATGGAAAAGAAATTAGAGGACATATGAAAATTAAAAAGAAGTCATGCCATCTTGATCTAAGAAAATACTTTCAGTAATAGGGTTGTTAATATTTGGAATGGCTTGCCACAGGAGATTGTTGACTGTGATTCTCTTGCAACATTTAAGAGGGAGCTGGATAGATATATGGATGGTTTAGGTATCGTATAGTATAACTTGATTAAGAAAAATTGGCGGGTATATATGAATTTTTAGACCAGCTTGTGACTAAACCTATGAATTTTAGACCAGCTTGTGACTAAGCCTAAATGGCAGTTTTGCAGTGGGACATTGGGTGTTGGTTCATTGCATGTGTAATTACTTATATAACATCAATAGTTAGTATTAAATATATGTAGGGACTTAGTTTTATTTTTTATCTTACTTTGCATGAATGAACTGATAACTAGGGATAGGATAGACCTAGTTTTTGTTGCATGTTTTAGTACTAGTACTACTATTATTATTATTATTATTATTTTTTTATTTTTTTGACTTTTTGTTCTCTAGGCCTTGTTTTCTTCTAAAATTTCTTTTGAAATAATGTTCAGTGTTCATATAATATAATAATGATATAATATATATATATATATATATATATATATATATATATATATATATATATATATATATATATATATATATATATATATATATATATATATATATATATATATATATATATATATATATATATTCACATACAAAAGTTAACTTCTCCAACATGCCAATGTATCATAGCAAATTCAATAGCAGCTCCACCAAAAAAGAATATTGGCAAAAATCGATAATGTCCAAAATATTTTTTACCAGGCCAGATGTTCAAAAAATGTCTTATGACTCCATTAGAATGTTTTTTCATTATCTAAAAATATATTTATAATTTAGGCTATTTCAGGATTTCTTAATTAAAAGATATTTTTAAATAAAAATTGTAATCTGAAAAAAAAAAAAAAAAAAATATTGAATGAAAAAAAATGGAAGAAAATAGTACCATTAATTGAAAATTGAAAAGTACATTTAACTGCTGCCTGGTATGATTTATGCTAGTAAAGTTAAAGTGCTTGAAAACTATTTTCCTAAATATTTTCCATTTAAAGTATATAATACTGAAGTTCTTATCTTTTAATACAATTTAAATTTTAACTTTTTCCCACTAGCAAGTTTACATGTAATTCTAGGTTTTTAGTAGTGATGGGATGATTAAGAATTTTTTAGCAATTACGATTTAGAGTATATTTAACAATGACAATGAAACTGAAAAAGTATATTTTACAAATTTCCATTATTTTAATAACTGTAACAATTTTATAACAAGAAAAAATTAAATTGTCTTTTCTATATCTTTTAATCAAATGTGTAAATATATGTAATTTTCATATATGGCACAATACAGGGAGTCCCACTCACTCTCGACCCCAGATATGGGCTTATAGATATCAAGAGAAGTGGTCATAAGTTAATAAAATTTGACACAAACAAACCTTGGTGTGAGAGAATCATGCCAAAATCACATCAAGTATTGGAAGTGATCGCCATTAGCATCAAGTCGTGTCTGCACATGTTTTTCCATGTTACGGAAAGTTGTCAATAACATATTGGGAGTCAGTATCAATTGCCTGTTGAATTGTCTTTCAGCTGCATGAGAATGCATGGCTTGTTATGAAACATTTATTTTCAGCATGCCCCATAGGAAGAAATCTAGTGGGGTAATGTCAAGATTAAATATGTTCATTTACAATTTTTATTTTTTTACTTACAACCAGTAATTTGATATCTAAAAGAGAATGAGTGGAAAAACCTGTATCTTCAGAACATTAATTTTAAAAATTCTAATATGTGAAAATATGTGCAGACATCCAAAATTCTAGTACTTTAAATTCAGAGCTCTTAAATTGTGATGCAGAAATAATCTTTTCTCCAGTTTCTGGGGTAATTTCATTTTGGAGTGTATATGACCCCACTACTAAATAGCCTTTCAATCTCAATAGAAGAAGGTAGATCAGATAGATATTTTATAAGCAAATATATTTAAATTAATCAGCAGAAAGTTGGCAATGATAATGAAAGAAAAAAGGTTGATTTTGCCAATATCAATGACAATTTATCGTTTCATCACATTTTTAATCAACATTTTACTGTAAAACTTCTATAGGATTTATGGCACCTCCCTACTTTCATCAATGCTTTAGTAGATGTAAGAACTCATTAAATGAGTACATGTCATGTTTATAAAGGTGTGGAATAAACTAACAGTAAATGTTAAATGAATAACTGACAAATTTTGAGTGATAAACAGATTAAATGCACAGTAAAAAGGTAACTAAATGATATACAAGTTTCATCAATTACACTATTATGTTGTTAGTATTATTATTAACTTTATTTAATAATTTCAACTACTAACTGGTATTAACAAAATTATACAAGGAAATAAAAAATAAAAGCAAATCAATATTTGACAGATTGATTACTATAGAAATGATGTAAAGTAAAGATGGACCTACATAAATTTTTTAGGTCTTACAAATCTATCACCAAATGCAGAAAAATTTGTCCAAATACAGATAGGTAGATAATAAAATTGCCAATTCAGATTTAATCAATATTTTTAAAACACCTTTTTTTAGAATTCATTTGAAGATAACTCAGTTTCCTAACTTTTGAGAATAGGTTTAATAGCTTAAAATAGCTTTGGATTCCTTCAAACTGATCCTGTATAAAAGAAAATGAAATTTTAGCGTATATGGGAAAATAGTAGTAGAAGTATTGAATGCTCTCTCTACTTAACATTTAAGAGATCTCTTTAAACCTTAATAACTGCCTTATACATGCTGATCAACTTGATTGCTGAGACCAAGTTACCAGACAACTACAAGAGTATGAGTATTGAAAACACAAGTTTTGCTTTTATTATATATATATATATATATATATATATATATATATATATATATATATATATATATATATATATATATATATATATATATATATATATATATATATATTATATATTAAAGAGCAAGGACAACAGGACTAGCTACCCAGCCTTGTGATTACTCTGTCACTGCCTTGCAGCAATTCCAGAACCAGCATTGGAAACCTCAGTTTAAAGAAACACAATCTTCTGGAGAGCTCTAGGAGAGTGTTGGTTAGTTGGAAAACGATGCTGGTCCTACTGAAAGGGTGAAAACCCTACCTGAGAGTTTCTATAAGACTCATGGACCAGCACTGAGACCAACAAGCTGAAAAGTATGATCTTTTAGAGGGCTCTGAGATCTGAGAGAACTTTTAAAGAGCTGATGGGGAAAGATGCTGGTTCTACTGACAGGGTGAAAACCCTTCCTGGGAGAGGATATAGATATATATTCTTTTTTCCCCAAAGTGTAAAATTTAAAAGTATAATTCTATTTATTGTTACATTTCACAAAACTTTTCCTGTGAAGCTGAAGATTCTTTTCACAGAAGCAGAAAACAGAATAGTCAAATGTTTCTGTGACAGCTTTGCCAGTATAACTACACATCCCTTTCTTCATAAATACAAGGCTGACTGAAATATTTCTTTATTTCAATATTAATATGTTCTTACATTTGGTTCACAAGTTGAGTCTTCAGTTGAGGAAGTAATAAGGCCAAACAACCTTTTCTATGGTGGATGGTTTCCTGAACTTCTTCCAGGTAAATCATCTGATATAGCAATAATGATATTAGAAGCTTTTGAAGCTTTGAAAATGAGATGTGCAATCACTAATATGGAAGCCCTTCTGTTACCTGTTAAGCTATATGACAGAGTACTATCGCTGAGAAGTCAGTTTCATATTCAAATAACTTAAAAATTTCTTGCCTATCTTTAACAATATTTCAGTTATATGTTTCATCTACTATCTGTAGCTAATATGCAAATCTTTTTAGCAATCCTCCTCCTAAACCTTCTCAGGTGTCCCATGCCTCTATCTGCAATTACAAATGATAGCTAAGTAGTAGTGATCCAGATAGTATTCCCCTTTGTGTTCTAAATAAATATGTCTCTGATCTGTTGCCTGTCCTCATTCAACTATACTCTCCATGCCTTAATAATAGTTTTACTAAATTCTGAAAACACATTTGCTGAACTGATCTCAAAGAGGGGTAGCCACTTGGATCCTTCCAAACTATCATCCAATAGCTTTCATTTATGTGATCTGAAATCTTTGCAACTCTCCTCAACTCTCATTTCGTAAATAATCTAGTTATATTTGCAGTTTATAATGATAATGATGTAGCAACGGGTAGTACATAAAAAAAATAAATAAAAAAAAATAAAAAATACATTTTCTAAATCAGACAGTACCACAATATAAATATTTATACTATTAAGTTGAAAGATATATGTGAAGCCCCTTTTTTTAAGAGCGGGAAATTTCTATGGTCGATGTCGGTAAGCTGGTATTTAGTCTAAATCAGACAGTACCACAATATAAATATTTATACTATTAAGTTGAAAGATATATGTGAAGCCCCTTTTTTTAAGAGCGGGAAATTTCTATGGTCGATGTCGGTAAGCTGGTATTTAGTCGTTATTCATCAAGATATAAAGTAGAAGTGTAATTTAAATTGAAAAATAAAAACACTAAAATAGAATGCAAGAAAATTAAATTCTATTAATTTAAATAGTTAAAGCATTAAAAATCCTTACTACTTGTAGTAAATTAATGGTCGTCAGGCAACAGGGGCCTATTGACTATTGCTTCAATTTTCAAAAATGCTTCGCCCATAAGGGCACGTAGTAAAACAACTAGTAATCCAAATTAAATCCACACCGAAGGCCGGAGCAGCCACTGTGTGTAACCGGACCACACGTCATACTCCGGCCTCCCCATTAAAAATCCATTTACAAATATTAAAACTAGGCCGCCAACACTGGAAGTTCCTACCATAGTATAAGTATTACTTAGTAGGACAAACATATAGGATATTTGTTTGCAGATTTTCATGACCTTGAAAAATGTTGTAGCTTTAGCTCCGCCTACTTTGATGCAAAAAGATTATTTTCTTCACTGATACATATGACGTATAAGTGACGTCATAAAACCTATTGCCTCTTATTATTATATTATATATATATATATATATATATATATATATATATATATATATATATATATATATATATATATATATATATATATATATATATATATATATATATATATATATATATATATATATATATATATATATATATATATATATATATATATATATATATATATATATATATATATATATATATATATATATATATATATATATATATATATATATATATATATATATATATATATATATATATATATATATATATATACGGTATATATATCGAAAATGGGAAATTCGAAACTGATAATCTGGTACAAAGTTTTTAAATTTGGCACCACTTTCTTGCCATTTTTGTTTATTTAAAAATGGCAAAGAAACCCGCTTCGTGATTGGTCATGAAAACAAAACTATCTGTTATTGGAGTCGGGCTACCTAATGACGTAAAAAAATAATTAATATTTTATTTCAAAAATAAGCATTATTTTACATGTTATTTCAACAAAAAAGATTTAATTAGATTTTAAATGATTAAAAAAAATACAATTTGCTTCATGAGGGTGTTTATTAAAAAAAAAAAAAAAATAGGCATTCACAAAAAGTGCATCACTGTCAATCAGAAAATTATAACATTTATTAATCCTACTAAGTAATACTTATACTATGTTCCTACGTCCATACCGGTCATAGTCTATGATACCGGCATCCTATGGATACCGGTCCACAAACAGGCAATGGTCCATGTACTTTGCTACGTTCCCAATCTAACGTATATACAGTAGGTCAGATTTGTAGATAAATTATAATAGACAAACGTGGCTACGCCTTTTTTGCATTAGAGTTTAAATTCAAACTTTAACATCATCAATAAATAAATAAGCTTTTGTTATTTACGAAGTCATTTTCAATTCATTTTTTTACTTTTTAGGCGGCAATAATATGGATTCCTAATTGTCTTAAAATTAAAACATTGATCTAAATTGCCAAGTAATTGCCAAGTGTGAAAATAATGCAAAAGGGGTAGTCATTATGGGTGATTTTAATTTTCCAGACATTGAGTGGAATACTTTGAGTAGCATGGTTAATAGAAGTTCAGTATTTGTAAATTGTATTCTATACAACTTTTTGAGTCAGATGGTTCAAGAACCGACAAGGCATGCGGCATTGTTAGATTTAATATTAACAAATGATGAGAATATGGTGAATGATATCGAAGTTGGGGAGACTTTAGGAGCTAGTGATCATTATATTATTAGATTTAACTGGAATATGAGGTCTGGGCCCAAATTGCAAGTCAATAGGGAAAAGATATTAGATTTCAGAAACGGAGATTTTAGCAAATTCCGAGCAATGCTCAATGAAATTGACTGGGATAAGGAGTTTGATGGTCAGAATTGTTTCATCATGTGGGAAATACTTCAAGGAAATATTGTCTTCCATTCAGTCTGTGTGTTTTAAAGATAAATCCATTAGGGTGGCAAATAGAAAACCTAATTGGTGGAGTAGAGAGATAAAAGAGAAAATCAGTGAAAAGCGTAGATGTTTTAAAATATTCAAAGGTAGGAGCAGGGTGGAAGATTTGGAACATTATAAGAGAATTAGGAATGAACTTAACCAGTCAATAAGAAGAGCAAAGAGAATGGCAGAAATTAATTTGGCAAGGAAACAGTAATAAAGACCTGAAAAAGTTTTTTTAGTTTTTATAAATTTAAAAGCAAGGATAAGAAAATTGGCCCAATTAAAATTGATGGAAATTTAGTAAGCTCAGATAAGGAATTGGTTAATATTTTCAACGCTTATTTTGCATCAGTGTTTACTGAGGAAAGGTTGGATAGCAGTTTAGAGACTAATAGTTCTAGTATACATGTAATGAATAGGTGTGAAGCATTTGAAATTGAGTTAAATGAAATTAAAACTTTACTAGAACATATTGACCCAAATAAGGCAGCGGGTCCAGATGGTGTATATGGTAGAATTCTAAAAGAGGGGAGTATCAGTATTGCAAAGGCACTGTATTTGATTTTTAAGCGATCTATTGCTTTTGGAGAGGTACCTGAAGACTGGAAAACGGCATATGTGGTGCCCATTTTTAAAAAAGGTAGTAAGGAAGATTTAGGGAACTATAGGCCAGTTAGTTTAACATCTCTTGTTGTGAAAATTTTGGAAAAGTTACTGAAAAGTCATATAGAGAAGCATTTAGATGATAACAAGATACTATATAACTCCCAGCATGGCTTTAGAAAGGGTAGATCATGTCAGACAAATCTACTAGAATTTATGGAATATATTACTGAATGCATAGACAGGGGTGATCCAGTTGATGTTATATATTTAGACTTTAGCAAAGCTTTTGATAAGGTACCCCATGTTAGGTTGATGCAAAAGTTGTCACAGTGTGGTATAAATGGTATGGTACACAATTGGATTAAAGAGTGGTTAAAGAACAGAAGGCAGTGTGTATTACTTAATGGTAATAAGTCATTATGGGAAACGGTGAAGAGTGGGGTCCCACAGGGTTCTGTGCTGGGACCACTTTTGTTTTCTTATTTATATAAATGATTTAGACAAAGGCCTTAAATGTAAGGTTTCTAAGTTTGCTGATGACACCAAAGTGGTTACCTCAGTAAGGAATAATGATGGATGCATAAAGCTTCAAGGTGATCTAGATAGACTTCTTGGTTGGGCAGAGAGGTGGCAAATGAACTTTAATAGTAAAAAATGTAAAGTTCTTCATGTAGGTTACTCAAATGAAAGATTTAATTATGAATGAATGGGGAGTGGCTTGAGACTGTGGAGCATGAAAAGGATTTAGGTGTGATTATTAGCAGTAATCTGAAAGTGGGTGATCAATGTTTGGAAGCAAGGAATAGAGCTAATAAGATGTTAGGTATAATTAATCGCAATGTAGTTTACAAGAGCAAAGAGGTTATAAGCAAACTATATAATAGCTATGTTAGGCCAGCATTAGAGTATTGTGCACAGGTTTGGGCTCCTCATTTAAGAAGAGACATAGATATGCTGGAGAGAGTCCAACGTAGAGCAACAAGGATGATTTCTGGCTTTGAAAATAAGAGCTATGAAGAGAGGTTGAAGGAGTTAGGAATGTTCTCGGTTGAAAGGAGATTTCTCAGAGGGGATATGATACAAGTTTACAAAATATTTTTGCATCTGACAGTAATACAGAGATTGAAAAATACATAGGAAGAGTAACTAGAGGACATGATAAGAAAATTAAAAAGAAGCCATGCCATCTCGATCTAAGAAAGTACTCTTTCAGTAATAGAGTTGTTAATTTTTGGAATGACTTGCCACAAGAGATTGTTGATTGTGATTCTCTTGTCAAATTTAAAAGGGGTTAGATAGATATATGGATAGTTTAGGTATTATATAGAATAACCTGACTAAGCCAAAATGGTGGCTATATATGAATTTTTAGATCAACCTATGACCAAGCCTAATTGGCAGTTTATTTTTTTGTAGTGGGTGATGGTTCATTGAATATTGCATGTAAAACTGGCCTTGGTGTTATTTTTTATCTTTGCATGAGTAAACTGATAACTAGGGATAGGACAGACCTAGTCTTTGTGCATGTATTAGTATTGATAGTTAATATTTGTTTGGACTGGGACAGTCTCGATAGGCCCTTGTGGCTTCTAACTGTCTCTATTTTTCCTATGTTCCTATGTTCCTATAATAAGGGACAACTGACAAGAACCAGTTTTTAAGATTATAAATTTGTTCATTATAAAATATATTTAATGTTTTTTTTTTTAAAGCATTCAAATTTATAACAAATATGTATAAAAACCTGCAGCTGAATTATGCTCAGTTTATATTTAAGAACCTTGACCTGAAAGAGAAGGGTTGAAATTAGAGTAGTTTCAATTAAATCATTTAGGACACTTACTATGATTGGTTTTCGAAGAATGTTGCTTCTCGAAGTTCCTTAAAGAACAGTAGAAGTAAAGTAAGAGATGAATTTTAAAGATTATGGTAGGGAAGTTTGAGGAAAAGAAAATGCCTCAACTAATCTACGAAATTGACTTGAACTCTGTTTTACGAGAAAATATAAAAATAATAAATTTTGAAATACCTTAAAAAACCAAGTGAGTTTCGTTGAAGCTGTTGAAAACAAATTTTTTAAGTTAATTAAGTCCTGAAAGTGGCCCGCTCGAAGTGGCAGTGTGTTGGTGTTTCCACACTTAAAAGCAAAAACAATTTTACAAAAACCTAAGAAAGAGAATTCAATATATGGTGTTTTATAGTTAAAAAAAAAATAGGATTTAATAATTTGGAATATATTTAAAGTGCTTAATTGTCCTTTATTTTTCAAACTTTTATGCATTAAATAAATTAAAAATGAATAACTACTACTGCTTTTAATTAAAGTTTTTATCTTCTCAAACTGAAAAAATCGGATTTTAAAATATCTGGGAAGCTTTCGTCAATTTGGCGAGAGTATATTTTATAAATCTTATATATGGTTTATATCTTTCCCTTCATTTTTTTTCCCCTAACAAACAAGTTCGACTTAACTTAACCTTGACTTAAAGAGTAAATGTAGGCCTAACGGCCAGCAACTGAAAAACAGTTCGACTTAACATAACTTGGACTAATTCACTCAAACGGCAGCAAATAGTCCTAATCTGGCGAACATTGGTATTTTGGATAAAATATATAAATTATCGATACTTGTTTAAGGTATTCTCACAGCTGTGATATTCCATCCCTTTAGTCATTGGTCTTTTATTCTCTTCCAGTAACTCTCATGATAAATAAATGTTTTTAGAAGGAAATTGTTTTCAGAAACAAATTTTAGTAGTTTGTGAAAATATATATTTTTAAAACACTTTAAAAATCCCTAATTCTTCTTAAGTTATTTAAATAAAAGACACGTAAAAATTGATTTTTCAACGCATTATAGGAAAATTTCTGTGAGGCCTATGTGTTTTTATGCTGCCTCTGTACTTTCTGGGTTTTATCTTTTTCTCTCAACAGTATTATAATTGCCGTTTTGTTTCTATAAATAATTTCGCACGTATTATCACGATAATGACATAATCTGTTAAATATTCACTCATTTGTAAAAAAATTAATTGAGTTACAAAAACGAAGCTTGTGTAGCAAGTTATCAACTGAACGAATGTTGGGCACAACTAGTTAAAAATAAAAAAACGTTAGCTTTTTATTGGGCTTCTGTAGCTAAATTTTGACGCCAAAATTTCTTTAACAGCGTTTGGGATGCGCGTTGGTGGTGAAGTGTCAGATCAGTCGGGAAGAAAAGACTAAGTTCACTTAGAAAATGCTTTGGTATAATTGGCATGTTATGAACCTCAAAATTTAATTTTATATTGTAATTTGAGGCTCTTAGTAATTTACCCCATTCCATATCTAATAATAAATTATAATTAGAAATATGGTTGTTCTACGTTCTGGCTCCAGCACTTTTAATCAAAATGCTGATTATGAGGAAAAAAATGGAAAACACTCATTGGTATGTAAAATCACCCCTAGTATATATATATATATTATATATATATATATATATATATATATATATATATATATATATATATATATATATATATATATATATATATATATATATATATATATATATATATATATATATATAATATATAAATATATAAATTATCAGAGTATTATATTTTTTACTGTAATAAGATATTAGGAAAAACAAAAAAAATAGATTGAACTAAATTAATCTTAATGATGTTTGGGAGAAAACTTTTATTCAAAAACCAAATGCTTTAAGAAGTTTACGTAAAAAACATTCAAATTATGGTAAATGACATTTTGAGTCAATAGGGAGGAAATATGAATCTACTGTAGCATATATATATATATATATATATATTATATATATATATATATATATATATATATATATATATATATATATATATATATATATTATATATAAGTTATGAATGGTTCATCTCTCTAAGGATGCACCGATTAATCAGCAGATAATCGGCCTAATCGGCCATATTACCGATTAATCGGTAATTGGCTATTCACACGTTTGATCGCCGATTACTTAAATCCTTTACCAGAACAAACCAACCTTTACAAGACCATTTCATAACTGCCAAATTAATCATCAGATAGCTTCGACAATAACTTGCTTCTGAAGTACTTGGCTGTGACCAATCAAATTGCCTTTTTAGCTTATCCGTTTCATCTTTTGCTTCATCTGAATTAATTTTTTTAATGTGGTTCAACATATTTGTCGTTGAATAACTTTTTGCAGATTTGCCACCTCTTGATATGGTGGCTTTACATAATTTACAAATACATTTACTGTTATCCTTAGGATGAACATCAAAATACTGGTTGACATACTGCTTTCGTTATAAAGTGTAATTAATATTTAATTATTTATATCTCAATAATTGAGATTCTAGAATCTAGAGTTATCTTTAAAATTTAAAATTTTTATTTTTTAATATATCTTAAAAGTAACCAGTAAAAATGATTTACATTAAAAATGAAAACATGCATAGTTATTAGAAATAATAACAATGTTGATAACTCCCTTTTTCTCAGTATTAATTTAAATTAATAATAAGTAATAATTTATTATTAATAAATTAATAATAACTCATTACTTATTAGGTGTCATTGATGAAAGGCCGATTAATCGGTAATCGGCTACTTGGCTTATCGGTGCACACCTACATCTCTCACCTGATATTTAGTAGTTTTCTTAATATAAACTGGAAATGTATTATATATTCAAGAAAAACAATAAAAATTGGGTTGGAGAATCAAATTAAATTAATTTATAAATAATTAAAGTACTAAAAATCTTGTTATAAAATTATATAATTAAGCTGACTACTGAAACGTGCCTATGTTGTATTGTGATATAGGCAGAGAATATTGAAAAAATTATTTATTTTAATATATCAATATTTCATAATGTTATTACTAGATATTTGAATTATTTAAAAAATACATTTTAGCAATTTTTTATTTAGGTAAGGCCTATTTGCTAGCCATTAGTGTACAATTACCCTTTAAACTAGTTTCTTTGATTAGTATTGATATATTCATATATTTGTATCAATATATTTTCTGTTTATCTCCCTCTGCCCAATTTCGTATACCATATTGTTAAAGTCCCAGATGAAAACCAAACTTTATTTTGTTCAAAATCTACTTTTACCACCTTAAGTATATTTTAATTTAGCAAATTTGATTTTCTAACCCATTTTTATTATTTTTCTTGAATATAAATTACACTTCCAGTTTATATTTTAAATAACAACTATAAATACCAGGTGAGAGACAAACCATGCATACTTAACATATATAAAATGAGGCAAATCTTTCTTAAAATTAACTACTTGTTTACTAAAAGAAGTTATTTTTTTAAAATTTAGGCAAACTATTTTATCAGGGGCTAAGCTAAATAGTAAGCTATGTATATTGTCTTGTAACAAAATTCTTGACATAGGATCAAACATAGGTGAAGGTGGATATATATATATATATATATATATATATATATATATATATATATATATATATATATATATATATATATATATATATATATATATATATATATATATATATATATATATTATATATTATATATATTAGGGATGGAGCGATACCAAAATATTTACTGATACCTAAAAATATGCTGATACTTGCCGATACCACTACTGATACCGATACTTTACTCCTATACAAATTTTTTACCGAAACCGATACTTAAAAATATGCCGATACTTGTCGATACCGATACTTCACTCCATCCCTAATATATATATTATTTATTTTCAGTCTGAAAAGACCAAAATACATTCTATATCATCAAAGAAAGTCCAGTGGATCACATTCATCAGTCTTGTCATAGACCTTCTTGGATTCACAGTTATCCTTCCTTTATTTCCTGCAATTCTTCAGTATTATTCCAAGCATGATTCAAGTGGCTTGTATTCTTTGTTACAAAATAGTATCAGAAGTTTTCAAGGTCTACTTAATGTACCTGAAGAATTTAATTCAGTTCTCTTTGGAGGTAGGTCTCAGTATGTGTATTTTAATGTGGACTGTATTTATTTATTTATTTATTTTTTTTTTTTAAAATAATTTTGCTTCATAATTTTTAATTCAATTATTCCAGATAATTTTAAATAAATCTTAGACAGGATCTGGAACCATAACCACAAAACTTTATTTGGTTAGAGCTGAAACTTGAGTCAGATCCTCAAAAAATATTTTTTAAAGCCAAAGCTGTATAAATTTCAAATAATGAAGCTAAAGCTGTTAAATTTTAAATTGGGAGAGCTAGAGTCATGTACTTTAAAATGATGAAGCTGGAGTTGGAACTGGGGAAAACATTTATTGGTTCTACAGCCCTGATCTTCATTATGCATGAATACATAAAATTTTTGGTTACTTTTCATGTGTGTACATGAGCACTTTTGTGTAACAGTTTTTTTTTTTTTTTTCCTTATGAATGCATATGTAACTTATGCAAATGTAGATGTTTGATTTTAATAAAATTTTGGGTTTTATGGTACCGATTTCTTATGCAAATATTACTAAGTGGATTATGAATTTTATTATAGATTAAACCTATAGCTTTGAAGTAGGATATATGTTTTACTGTGACATTCAACATTTTGAAGCTTTCAGGAGAGTGTTGCATAAGGCTTTGATTTTCATACTCCCCTCTTTTGGTCCTGTATCTATTTTTCTCTGTAATTATTTCTCTTAATTTCCTTTATTATTCTGTAGCAGCTTTTGTAGATGATTACTATTCATCCTTTAAATCTATCAATAGTAATGTTTTTCAAAATTTCATTCCATCCTCTACTATCTTTCTGCTTTTTTCACTTTTTCATATATTTCTTAATCTGATGGCTCTACCCACCATTACTCTTTTTATTTCAGAAAGTTTAATTTACAGCCATAAAAATTTAATTGTAAGAGCTTGATGTTTCTCTTATTTTCATAACATGATGATTGTTTAAATACCTCCAAAGCTCATTGTCTTCATAAGAATACCCAGAAAAATCAATCCCTTCATCTCTGTACTTGACACAACTACATTGTCTTTGAAAATACATGTACAACTCAAAACAACTCTTGCCTTTAATATTCTTAGTGTTTCCATTCCCTTATCTTTCTTGGAAAGATCAGTTATCTATATCACAACAAGCTTTTTGCCAGCTTCATACATTCTTCAAATATCAGTAATTGTTTGTTCATATAAGCACATTTCTGTTTCTTTGCTGATGGTAAACATTGAATAATTTAAAACTATATTTTTTAAGCAGCAAGCAAATTTGACAAACTATGAAAAAGGAAAAATTATATTACTTTCTTTTTTTTTTGGTAAAAGTATTCACAATACGTAAAGATATTCTAATTGTAATTTTAATTTTTATATCCTATGTTAAATGACTGAATGGCAAGTTTTTAGTATTGTAATTTTAGGATAACTGGGATCTTTCGCTGAAACTAAAGAATATTTTTATAAAATTTGACAGTGTTTTAACTGAGCAGAAGAAGAAGCTGTAATTTTCAAACTTAAACTTTTTATAGTTTTAGCTGAAAAGAACAACTAAGGTAGAAGAACTAACAACAATTCAGGAAAAACTTTTTGGAAAATGTAATTATTTGACCTTTGTTTTAAAGTTATTACTTGCTTATGTAGGGTAAATGGAAATTAATTTTAGTAGTTCTGGGAAGAAATAAATGGTGGATAGATTGTGCATTAAATTATAATTGATTCATTTTTGAGTGGAATGAATTTTAAGAGTGACACAAAAAGTAGACTATGTTTTTGTGCTGTAGTTATTTTTCCTTAATTTTAAACAAAGGAAGCCGCATTTTTAGTGGTAGGGTTGAAACTTCCGACAAGATTTAATATTTTTTATTTTTTATTTTTTTTCAATACAGCAAAATCTAAATTAATATTTTTTTCTTTCAATTTTTAGGGGTTTTAGGTTCTTTGTTCTCTTTTCTGCAATTTTTGTCATCTCCAATATTTGGAGCACTTTCAGATGTTTATGGAAGAAAACCAATCATAATATTTTCTCTGGTAAGTAGAAATTTGGAATTAAAATTTTTGAACCATGTTAGAGGAAATATTCCATTAAAAAAAAAAAAAAAAAAAATGTAACTGAAGGTCGCGGGTCGTCGCCTGTAATAAATTAAAATTTTCTCAGTTTTATCATTGAAAGCAACAAGAGTATAACTCCATTTAACAATTGTTTTCCACTTCTTAGTAACCTGAGAAATTATTTTGAAATTACATTGCAGAAAGTTGATTTTATTTTGCAATTATGATAATTAGATCTGTAACCAGTAAAACGATTTTGAAGAATTTCAAATTTGAATTAAAAATTTTTTTTTTAATTATTAACATAAATATCAATTTCATTTGTTTTGTAACTAGAAAGTTTTTTTTTTTTTTTTTTTGTAAGTTATCCTTAATCATTTTTATTATTTGTTTAATTCTTCAGATTGGCATATCTGTATCATATGGCTTATGGTTCATTGCAAGTAATTTTGTCATTTTTGTGCTGGCAAGAATAATTGGTGGCCTTTGTAAAGGAAATGTTTCCTTGTCTTACTCTGTCATGACGGACATATTAGATCCTCAATCTAGATCAAAAGGAATGGTGAGTAACCAGATATTTTTACTTAGTCACATGTAAATATACATTAATAGACTTTGATGGTAAAACCAACTGTGAAATATAAAACATATTAGGTTTTTAAAAAGTATTTACTGATACATTTTTATTCTGATTTAAAACTAGTTTTTGGTAATTATGATATAAATTTGATATAATTCTTTTTGTTATATATGAAAAAAAAAATCATAAACCTAGAATGGATATTAAACTTCAAATTAAAATTTACAGGCTCTCATTGGAGTTGCATTTAGTATCGGGTTCATTATTGGACCCGTAGTTGGAGTGGGCTTCTCAAAATGGGGAACTTCAGGTTGGTTTGCTGCATCTGCATTTTACGCTTTCGCCTTATCTCTTGGAAACATTTTATTTTGCAGTTATTACTTTCAAGAAACTTTACCAAAGGTAAGAAGGAACATATTTTTTATGATTCTATAATAAGATGAATAAAAAAAATATAAGGATAGTGAAATATATTTTTTTCTTTCTCTCTTTTCAAAGGAGGCACTTTTTTTATTTGGAAAATGACAAACTCAATGATAGAGGGAGAGAGGTCAGAGGACTGTAATTTTTAAAAAGATATAAAGTAAGAGGCCAGACAGACTTTAAGAGATTAGAGATTTTAGAAGATATGAAGAGGAAGATAATGATAATGAAAAAAGTAATTTACGTGGGCAACTATGAGAAAATATTTTGTAAGAACACTATGGTAAGGAAAAAATCCTAAGGTTTAGAAAATGAATTTGTCAAGGAGAAATTAAATGAAGTATATAACTTTTCCCAGCGACATAAATGAATTCTTAGACACTGCTTAAGGAAGTCTAAAAAATATTTAAAAAAAAAAAAAAAATCAATATAAATGGTGTTAGGGCGAAAAAGAATAGAAAATATAAAGGTGAAATGAAATAATGCACTGTATCTTATTATAATTTTGAAAGGAATTAGGAGAGCGAGTGAAGAAGATTGCTTTGGAAGATTTTTAGGAAAATTAAAAAAAAAAAAAAACTTGGTTTAATATTAAACAATTGAATGGCAGTACAGACAAAGGCAGGTCTTAGAACATTCAGGATTTAAAATATTACTTTTATGTCGGTTTTTAAGAAACAATCTTAAAATGGGGAAAAGGTGGAAAGTTTAATTGAATTATTATTATTATTATTATTATTATTATTATTATTATTATTATTATTATTATTATTATTATTATTAGAATAAACGTTTAGTGACTTTGAAGACAGGATTTGAAGAGGCTTCTGGTTTCATTAACCCTTTACGTTTGTTTGGATTTAATGCAGTTCACAGCTTGGGCTCAACAGGTAAGATTATTATTATTTGTTCATTAGTTTCCTATAAAAAGTATTAAAATTATTTAAAGTCACTTAGCACACATTGTTTTTACTTGTTTTTCAGTATTTAAATTCTAAGGTCTAAAGTAGAGCTAGTGTGTCCTTTTAATAACTTTAATATTTTTCATAATATTGCTATTAGAATTTAGTTTTAAAAACGAATCGATAAAATTCAAATGCACATTTGTTTATCTTTAGGTAACACCATTTACTATGGATATTTAAATTTTTATTTGTTTTTTATAGTTATAGGCTCTGCTACAATAGACATAATCACTAATCCATAAAACTTATATTTTGACTTTAAAAGTTTTTTATTATTATTAGTAGTAGTAGTATTTTTGTTTTGCTTAACTCTTTTTCAGCAAAGTATCTCTTTAATAACACTCGTTGATTTACCGAACTATTTGCAGCTGGCCTGCGGGGCTAGCAAATTGTTTGTCCTCGTGTAAACTCTATCTCTGTCTCCATCATTTTAAAATAACCAGCTCTGGACTACCCCTCCCCCCTTCCTTTTTTTTTGTGTGTGTGTGTGTATGTGAAGTTTTCTATCCAATATTTATTTATTTATTTATTTTAACTCTGGCTTCTTCCAAACTCTTTTGATCCTTCGGCTCGAAATTATAATAATTTCAAATTCTCAAGTTTTTTTTTTTTTTTTTTCTTAAGAATTAAAAAGACCTGTGACCTATGAGAATTAAAAAAAATAATAAATAAATTTTACCGTACTTCTGTAATGGAACTATTTATTTAAAAATATTTTTATTTTTCCTCCTCTTTCTCAGAGGAAGAAAATAAATTATCATTATTATTATTATTATTATTATTATTATTATTATTTTAAATCATTGTTATTAGTTTTCTTTTCTAGTATTAGTATTTCTATCGTTATTATAGTTATTTTAAGCTTATCTCTCATCTTCCCCTCTTATCTCCCACTTACTTTCTCTTCTCCACCTTCTTTCCACATGTAGAAACAAACGTACTCCTTGTTTGCCTTCTGAGAGTCAATCCTCATTTGCTCCCTAATCCTGGTAGTTATCGAGCTGCAATTCCTTGTTCATGTCTTCTCACTTATGTTATCCGAATATTGGTAAGCCACCAGAGAAGGCTGTCCAACACCTACGTGACAAGTTTTGGGCTCCGCGTATCGTACCTAATGGACATACCAATATCACTCATGTTCAAATTGTTCTCTTTCGGTCATTCATATATATATATTTGTGATTGATGCCTCATAAGGCAAGTTTTTCCCTGATTTGCATATTGTTCCTTTCTATCATCGCCTTTCTTATATCATATCCAAATCTTATTAATTTCGTAGGGACAGCATTTTTGCTTTACTCTCTGAACTGAATATCCTGTATAAGATGTAACCTTATCAGCACAGCTTTGTCGTTTGGTATGTGGACTTTTCTTGTTGTTAGTAAACTGACGCAGTATATCTTCATATCCTGTGAGCTGTGGTTGTCCCTGTATATCCATTAATAAATAATATATATATATATATATATATATATATATATATATATATATATATATATATATATATATATATATATATATATATATATATATATATATATATATATATATATATATTATATATATATATATATATATATATATATATATATATATATATATATATAATTTTTTTCTGCTTATTTTTACTTTTCAGAACGGCAAAAACTTAGGTACCTGGGGAAAATATACTTCTTTTTTTTGTTTGTTTACTCTGGCTTAGAGTTCACTGTGACATTTGTTACACATTACAATCATGGTTTTGATTCGATGGCGCAAGGAAAGATGTTTATGTATCTTGGGATTATCATGGCTTTGGTTCAAGGGGGTTTTGTTCGACGGATCAAGGAAGGACAAGAACAAAAAATGTGTCTTATTAGTTTTGGACTTATGATTCCGTCCTTTTGTATTATTGGCTTAAGTTCTTCAAAGACAGTTTTGTATATAGGTCTGACTCTCTATGCTGTTGGATCGTCTCTTATGGTACCCTGTCTAACTGCCTTGGCATCTCAACTTGGACCAGTTTCACAGAAGGGAACTATTCTTGGTATATGGAGATCTCTTGGTGCACTTGCAAGAGCATCGGGTCCTGTTGTGGCTTGCTTTGGTAAGTGTTTTATCTTTAGATATATTTGCTAATGTTGAAACTTTCTTAAGAAATCTAAACTGCATGTTAATGAAAAAAAAAAAAACAAACTGTAATTTGCCTTCCGGAAATAATAATAATAATAATAATAGGAACACTTATGGCATTTATATTTATATAAATGTTTAGAATTTTAATTTTGTCTTATTTTTTTCACAAATTTTTCATTCTTACGTTTTCACATTAAGTTGAAAAGCAAGAATTGGACTCTTTTATTGAATTACTGGTTATATCTGCACATTTAATGTTTGAATAACTTAGCACCTGAAATAAGAGTTTGATTTCAACTTATTACTTAATCTCAAATACTTTCTTACAACCTATAGAAGTAACACCGTTATATTTGTTGTTAAATAGAAAAATTCTATCACATAACCATTTTATTAAAGGCTAAACATAATTTTATTTTTTTATTCATTTTTTTTTTTTTTTTTTTTTTTTGCAGGCTTTTGGTCCTTAGGGTCTGGATGGTCATATTCAATAGGTGGTTTTCTCCTTATCATTCCATTAATCATGACTAGAAAATTGTGATAGATATATATATATATATATATATATATATATATATATATATATATATATATATATATATATATATATATATATATATATATATATATATATATATATATATATATATGGTTAATGATTTCGTGTTTTGTGTTCGTTTTATTTATATATATAATTATATTCTGTCAAATTATCAGAGTTAATGATCTCTATAATGAATACAGTACCATTGTTGGCTGTTCATTGCTCTAATATATCTCATGTCAGATTTTTAGTCAAATTATATGGGAACAAATTGCAATTTACTATCTCGTTTTATAAGTTATTGAGGTAATGTAGGCATTATTTATATATTATATATATATATATATATATATATATATATATATATATATATATATATATATATATATATATATATATATATATATATATATATATATATATATATATATATTATATATATGGTTAAAGTTAACGTGTTAGAGTTGGCAAATGTCAGTTGTGAAAGATGTAAAAAAAAGTTGTTGAATGGATCACGTTGGATATCTTGTTTGTAAGTCTTAAAAAGAAGTTGTAAAGGTGATCGATTTTGTATGGAACAAAAAATAAAGGAAATCTTTCAGAAAAGTAAAGGTTAACATTTAAAACTTTGAAAAAAAAAAAAAAAAAAAAAAAAAAAAAAAAAAAAAAAAAAAAAAAAAAAAAAAAAAAAAAAAAAAAAAAAAAAAATGTTTTTTTTTTTTTTTTTTCCAAGTTTTATGACTATTTTTTAACAAATTTTATTTTTTATTTTATCATAATTTGGCGTAAGATGAACAAGGGAACAAAGTGTGTGTATGTGCATAATATATATATATATATATATATATATATATATATATATATATATATATATATATATATATATATATATATATATATATATATATATATATATATATATATATATATATATATATATATATATATATATATATATATATATATAAGCTATTTATTTGGAGTGAGCAAAGTGCATAAAATTATAATTTTTGTTATTACTACAACATGCCAGTTTAAAAGGAGAGCTTAATTTCTAATATGATACGTATTTAGATAGTGAAGATGCTCCAAAGTTTACTGCTGCCATACAGTAATATTTCATGTAGGAATGAAATAGATAGTTCAGAATATCACATGTATTAGATAGAAAGTTTGATTCCGTATGTTTTACGATTCATTGAAAGCAGATAATAATAGTTATAAGAAGAATCAAATTTTACCTCAAATTTTTGCTATATTTTGCTGAAAATTGTTATCTGGGTATTTCGTATTTTTTTTCTTTGAAGCTAAATTTCATAAAATTACTAAGGGCTGAAATGGAACAACCTTTGATAAGCTTGTGTATTATTTTTATATATTTTTTTTTTACTGCCTCTGTTCTTATGTTCTTCAATAATAAAAGTTCACTCTATCAGTATCTACTTATTAACTTGTAAACTATTTGCACAAGTTAACAATTTTTTTATTTTAGTTTGTTGAGAGCTTAAATAAATAGTGTGTGTGTGTGTGTTTTTTTTTTTTTTAAAGAATTTTTCAATTCATTTGAGTGTACTGAAAAGAATATGCAGTAAAGTTTAAAAAGTAATTTTTAAACTTTTTAAAAAATAGGTAAGAATTTTAAGGATCTACACCATTTGTTCTTACAATGTAATTACGGGAAAAATGAAGCATTTCTTTTGAAATTATATTCTTTTTTTAATTTGTTTACCTGTAGTTATAATTATGTAGCCATTTATTTTCACATACTTTGTTGTCCCTAATAATAATAAAAAATCCGCTGATATATATATATATATATATATATATATATATATATATATATATATATATATATATATATATATATATATATATATATATATATATATATATATATATATATATATATATATATATATATATATATATATATATATATATATATATATATATATATATATATATATATATATATATATATATATATATATATATATAAGTAAAATTGAATGGAATAATAATATACAATTCTTATAACTCTCAATTTTAAATTGAAAATTATTTAAAAATGTGTAAATGTTAGAAAGCTAGGATAATCCTCCTCCACTTTTACATTTCACTAATTGCAGACAATCCGACGTGAGGAAGTAGTTGTACTTTACCTATATATATATATATATATATATATATATATATATATATATATATATATATATATATATATATATATATATATATATATATATATATATATATATATATATATATATATATATATATATATATATATATATATATATATATATATATATATATATATATATTACTGACAAAATTATTTTGATACGTTAGAATGCAAATGTTCGTTTCTTTGGAAAGTTTTTAATATTAAAAGTGTGTAAATGATTTTTGTTTTTTAAAGAGTTGGTTTCGTACTTAATTATTTTTACAATTTTCTTAGCTTTTGATTCTTCGTCTTACGTCCAACTTACCAAATTTTGATGCAAAACAGAATTCAAAATTTAAAATTTTGTTTTACTTATAAATTATTTCACTTCTTGTGAGCTGGAATGAAATTTATTTAATAGTTTAAATTTTATTTAATTCTATATATATATATATATATATATATATATATATATATATATATATATATATATATATATATATATATATATATATATATATATATATATATATATATATATATATATATATATTATATATATTATATATATATATATATATTATATTATAATATATATATATTATATATATTATATATATTATTTTTTTTTTTTTTTTTTTTTTTTTTTTTTTTTTTTTTTTTTTTTTTTTTTTTTTTTTTTTTCAAATTTGCTTATTTTGATTTACTTTTTCAGTACAAAGTTCTTTTTCAAGAAAAAAATTTTGGAACAAAGTTATTAAAGGTATAAATATTGCACTGGAATAAATAATTAAAAAAAATAATTTTATATTATTAAATTTTTAATTAAGTACCTTTTGGAGGAAAAGGTTAAAAAAAAATAAAATATTTTGTCCAACATTCCCATGGAGCCACGTTCTGTATTTGCCATTTTTAATAAATTAAGTTTTTACCATTTGTCACATGTTTAATAGTATATTCATTCTAAGGTTATAGTTTTATATCGGCGTAATGACCATTTTCTTAGTAAGATATTAAATGTAATTATTATTTTAAGGGTGATTGGTAATTTTAAAACATTCTTAAATTTTTTTTGTCTTAAATTGGTGATAGGTTACAATTTTCCTGTGATAAGATTATGCCTCTATATTTCCACTTTTCTATTTAATGCTTATTTAATTATTGTATTTTTAAATACATTGTTACTTAATTTGTTTGATTTTATTACCTTTTAAAAGATTATTTGAAGAATGGAAAAAAAAACATCTAACTTGGTGTTATCATTTATGAAATGCGTGAGTTCTACTGTGGGAGTGAACATATTTTAGAGGAAATTTTTTTATTTTGAATCTTTGGTTAGAAAAATTTACCAAAATAAAAAAAAAAGTATGATATGCAAAAGCTACCATCAAATTTCCGTCAG
The DNA here is from genome assembly GCA_009176605.1 of Armadillidium nasatum. NCBI lineage: Eukaryota > Metazoa > Arthropoda > Malacostraca > Isopoda > Armadillidiidae > Armadillidium > Armadillidium nasatum. Next base: position 110,160 of record SEYY01001313.1, on the reverse strand, counting down.
TCTATTCCTTTCCCGCCGGAAATATGTCCTTTCCAACCACAGTACAAACTATTCTCATTTCCTAAATACTTTCCCTAATTTCCCATTAAAGCATGCATTTTATTCTTTTAGACAACACGGAAGACGTGTGAACTACAGATTTCCTGTTTCAATTTTTATAAATGTTTAAAAGTTTTCGCTTTTGTAAGTTCTCATAAATTATACCCATCGTAATATGCCAATATTTCAAAAAAATTTCATGTTCCCATATACAATTATATGACTTATAGAATCTACCTTTACGAATAGGAATAAAGGAAACTCTCTACTGCGCTCAATTTCTCATCCGCGAACTTTTTCGTATATACTTTTGTACAGAAGTTTCATATTTTAAATCTTTTCATCAGCTTTTTTTTATCTTTCTTGGAAAGATCAAATTATTTCTCTCTCTAAACAAAGCTTCTAAAAAGGTGGTGTTCTGAGGCTCCTTCAGAATTTCTTCACTCCACCCGAGTTGCTTGCTTTTTAAAGGAACGTTGTTCCCCCTCTGTACGGAGTACGCCTCAAACATCTGGGATGGTTCCACTCACACAGCCCTTCTAGAAAAGGTGGAGTTTAGGGCTTTTCTCCTTATCAACTCTTCCGCTCTCACTAATTCTCTCCAGCTTCTTTCTGCCCGTCGAATTGTTGCGTCACTTTCTCTATACTATCGCTATTACAATGGACACTGCTCTTCTGAACTTTCTCCGTCGCATACCTCCACTCCTTTCTACACAGTCTTATCCTTTCTCTGTCCAACTCAATGACCCTAGATATAACCGTTATGCTCAGTCTTACATGTACTCTACCGGTAAAGTCTGGAACACACTACACTCCCTTTATTTTCTCAACTTCCTACGACTTACACACCTTCAAACGCCGTGTATCGGGACATGTCGGCCTTTAACTTGACGATATTCACGATTTTTTTTTTTTCGTAACACTGGTGGAAATTTAAGTATGTCTATGGCCATTGCCTACCAGTGGTGAAATAAAATAAAAAAATAAATAAAAATATATATACAGTATATATATAAGGTTAAATTAAAAGAAAAATCATAAATATATATAATTTAATACACAGAGATAACGAGAATTTATAAATCGAATTCAAAGCTTACATGTTGAGAATCTATAATTCTATACAATTGAAAATTCAAAATTTGATAAATATTTTCAACATTTATAATTAAAGTATGTTTTTTTTTGTTGCAAATTTCTTTGTAATTACTGGGCAGTTTAAAAATTGTTACAAATCTTGTTGACCTCGCATTATTAACAAAGTAATAAAGGATAATAAAAATTTAATAAAGCTTTTTTGCACCTTTGTTAAATCACTATGCAATGAGATTAATGGTCCCAAACAGATTTGATTTTATATTCAAAAGCAATAACTGTATACATAAATGCGTAATGACTAATAACGTTATTCTGGTGGGTAATTTTTAATTTAGGCTTTAAATGTTCCTGAGATGTGGGCAACCTCTCTACAATGGGTCTAATTCAGATTCCTGAGCACCAAAGAATAAAATACTCTTCAAAGATTCAATAATAATAGGGTGCCGAGACAAAATTAATGTTGGCATCAGATGTAAAGAAAGTGTAAATTCTCTTTTGTTTTCCTCTAAGTATTTAATTCGCTACGTACCTATCTTTAGTATCAATGACTCTAGTTTCACTATATTTTCATATCCCCCTTCCAAGACTTAAAGATTAAGGTTTTATATCAACTATCTACCACGATATATATTTTTCGAAGATACCAAAAATGGCAACAATTCTCTGCTTTAGTAGGAATTAATTTTCTGTTGGCAGCTGAAAACGAAAAGCTCAACTTGGGAATCACTCCTATATTTCTTCTTTCTGAATCTTGCAACGTTGACATTGAAAATTCATACAGTACTTTACTTATTACTATTTTCGTTCTAAAAACTCTGTAATGTTCCTCCTCCAAAAAATATACTTCAGTTTTCATTCTTCTTAAATCGTCCGTTAAATTTCCACTGGAGTATCTCAACTACACCAACTCTCTCTTTTTATGCTAGATTTGCTTTTTTAAACTATAGAAATGTTCCTTTCTGTGTCATCATAAATAAAGTCTTAAGACTATAAAAGTCGACATTCAAATATTTATTAACGTTAACTCCATTGGGAACATCTCTAATAATAATACAGTACGATATGATGATGATTCCGATTAACAAATTTAATCAGAAACACTTTGTCTTACTTTCAAATCTCAAACTAATGGTCATCAGACTATTAAAACGCCGTTTTATTAAAACAGATCAAATTTATTTCGACTTTTGTAAGAAATTTTGAGACCCTTTTTTCAAACTGTCAAGCTATCCGTTTTTCTTTTGACACTCAATGGCTCATATTTTACTTGAATATTTCGTCGATGCTTAAAACAATTATAATAAATTTAATTTTTTTAATATTTAACAACAAAAATATCGTCCCTTAAAAACTATATTTCTCCATTTGTTATATATATAATAATAGCCCTTAAAACTCTATTTTTCCACTTTTTATATGTAAAATAGTGGCCCTTAATACTCTATTTCAATACTTGTTATAAAGATCATTCATTACAAAGTAATTATATAATGTTTAGAAAAATAAAACTTATTAAAAAAAAA
>SEYY01001313.1:100000-102500 GCA_009176605.1 Armadillidium nasatum | reverse complement strand
AACTAAGGAGTAAACAACAAAACATATCTTATAATTTAAAAACCTGAAAACTAGGCGTAGTATGCAGGTACTAAATTAATTCGATAAAATGGGGTTATTGAAATGCTGTTTCATGCGTACTAAATGAGCTTAGATTTCATGTCGAAAGAAAAGGTTTTGCGTTTTTCTCTATATTGCATATGTTTAGAGTGTGTTTTCAAATGTATTTTAATAAGTAACATTATGGTGATAACTTTTTCTAATGTCAAAATGTTTTATTTTCTTAGTTTACTCTTTAGGTTTTTTTTTTTTTACGTTGATCACAAGTGGGGAGGAGGCCCAATCTTTCCATATTCTTAACATTCTTGACCAGATGATTACGAGATCTACAATTCCTCATACTAATCAATATTTAAACACTTTTGGCCTTGTTAAATAAGTAATTTTTATAATTTTTTACGCTAAAAATATGGTGTTACTGTTTCTCTTGCTATTGGTAACTCTACAAACACAGTTTTAAAGCTTTTAATTTTAATAATTATATATTCTCTTTGGTAACTCCATCTTGTCCAAAGAATATCTTTTTCTAAAATCGAGTAACTGAAGCGTTTTACCAGGTTTTCATGGATTAATTTCTGAAATAACTTTCCAAGGTTTAAAAATTATAATAATAGAACATTCTCTACCAATGAAAACTGACAAAAACGCTTATAACAGTAGCAGAATTTACAACAATTTACTTACAAGAATCATCCAGAAAAAGCACCATACAAGACCAAGACCTCCAAATACATAAAATGCCATGGGCCATCCGTCCATGAAAGAAGAGTCGCACATGAGGCCGGCCAACGGAAAACTAAAAACAATCCCAGCTTGGGCTCCTTAAATACATAATCCACCGTCGGAAAAAGGAACGATTTGTTTAGCATCAAGAAATAGCTCCAAACTTTTTCTTACTTTTCTACATACTTTAAAATTCACTTTCTCTCTAACTTTACTTTATTTACAATAGAATTATTTTTAAGCTCTAAAATCAAAAATGACTACTTTATGCCAACAAATTTTTTTATCAAGTATCTACTTAAGATAAGATTTAGCAGAGCTAAAGAGAGAGAATATTTGATATAAAAAAAAATTATATACAAATTTCATGCAAAGCCTAAAGTAAACCCACATTATAAAATTTATTTATATTTTTAAAAATCAAAACAAAGCGTGATACAAATAATTTTACAAAGAAAAAACTTAAAAAATTACTCGAGAGTCAGAGTCACGAAACGGGCTCTAATATAGATTCTGACTCCCCTCTTTTATAATTGACAGGTTCCAGCTCCTAATCCATTTATTTAAGAGTAATTTTTTTTTTTTTTTTTTTTTTTTTTTTTGGCTCTGGCTCCACCCAAAACCTTGGGGATCCCTGGCTCTAGTTTCGCAACCCTGACGAGAGCTGATTACCAAGTAAAACTTCAATATCAGATTAATACAAAGCTATATTCCAACTTTACTTTAAAAGTTAAATATCTACATTATCTTTCTAACATTAATACTTAAATAAAGAAAAGTTATCAAAAGGTGGTTTATACTGACCGGCAAAAATAAAGGAACTTGTTTGACTTCGTTCTAGTGGAGGAATCCATTTTGCCATCATTGAATTCATTGAAGGAAACGTTACTCCCTAAATCAATAATAATAATTAAGAATAATATTTAATAATAATAATAATTATAATAATAATAATAATAATAATAATAATAATAATAATGAAGATCTGAGAAACTAAACTACGAAATAAGGAACCAATTGTTGCAAGTTTCATATAAAACAAATTATTGATCAAAAATTGTTAAAATGATGACAAATAATAAATTTGTGTACAAATATAACTAAATAATAAAATTATACAAAAAGTATTAATACAATGGCCTAATCAATATACTTTAAAAGAAGACCTTGGCCTAAATCCCAATGTTAGTTTACGCCATGTGACCATTTCAGATATACAGGAGTAAATTAAAGATATAAATTAGAGGATGTTAATTTCACTACAGCGAATTTGAATGTAATGTTTCAGCAGGATTTAAAGACCTTGATTCTTGATACAATACGCTTGACAAATCTGTAAGATCTTTAAAGGACCTTTTCCGAGGAATGCACCAAAAGAGATTTTAAAATGGCTGAAAGGCAAAATGGTTTATTAAGAAGAAATGTGAAAGTACGAAAAAAATCAAAGTTGCAAACAATTGAATTATGATGATGATGAAATGAGTTTTGCTTTTGTTACTCTATAATTCATTTATAAATTTATAACAAGTACATTTACATACAGGTGCTGATACCGAATTCGAGGTTGGTGATTTTCTGGAAAGACTGACCACAAATATCATTGCTATAAGTTTGCTTCGTTAACAATTAATAACAATGAATTAAACTAAAATGACTAATGAAGTAAATAAATGGAATTAGAATATATAAGATAGGTAATTAAAGTTGCATCAGAGAATTAATTGAACAATTTCTTAAC
>SEYY01001313.1:92500-95000 GCA_009176605.1 Armadillidium nasatum | reverse complement strand
GTATTATTAATATATATATATATATATATATATATATATATATATATATATATATATATATATATATATATATATATATATATATATATATATATATATATATATATATATATATATATATATATATATATATATATATATATATATATATATATGTGTGTGTGTGTGCATTTTTCTGTAGAAAATTAATATTAATATTTTACTGGTGAAAATGAACTTCAGTAATGACATAATAGCTTCTTTATTAGAGAATCCTTTTGCTTCAAGATCTGAGGAGGAAAAAAGATTAATTTTAAAAGAAGGGAGAACAACACCAAAACTTACCCATATACATGTTTGTAAAAAAGGTACTAGAGCATTTAAATCGACATGGTATGATAAATTTTTGTGGCTTTGTGGTAGTTTACAAAAAAATCGTTTATTTTGTTGGCCATGTACTCTTATAGGAAGAAAGAGAAATGTATGGTGTAATGAAGGGTATAACGACTGGAAAAATCTGTCTATTGCCTTGGATAGGCACTCTAGTTCGAAAGACCACATTCAAAATGAAGTTACTTTTAAGACATTAAGTAAAGAGTCCTTGACCGTTTTGGAACAAATAAACGAGCAAGCAAAAAGATCAAGAAAGGCATTTAATGAAATAGTTGCTAAAAATAGACAGATATTCAAAGTACTAATTGATCTTACTTGTCTACTGGCTAAACAAGAGTTATCTTTCCGTGGACATGATGAATCTAAAGATTCGTACAACCAAGGGAATTTTAAAGAGTTTTTCTTTGTGATGATGAATAATAATGAAGAATTAAAAAACCATTGGGAAAAGATGCGTGGATTTACTGGTCTGTCAAAAACTATTCAGAACGACATTATCGAGTGCATAGCTATGGAAATAAAGGAAACCATTTGCAACATAATACGTGACTCACCCTTTTTTCTATCCAAGTCGATGAAACGACAGATAAATCTGAATTAACTCAGTGTTCCGTAATTTGTCGTTGTGTTGATTCTTTGGGTAAAATAAAAGAGCATTTTTTAGGCTTTTACGATGTAGGTGAAAACCGAAGCGCAACAGGAATATGCCAAAAACTTGTAGAAATATTAGAACCATTTGATTTTAAAAATAAACTCGTTGCACAAACATATGATGGCGCTAGTGTAATGTCTTCTGAGCTAAATGGGCTTCAGGCAAAAATTCGTAGTCTAGCTCCTCAAGCACTTTTTACTCATTGTTTGGCACATCGATTGAACCTTGTCCTACAGCATAGCTGTCGCAATGTATCAGCCATTAATATTTTCTTTGCAAATTTACAAGGAATACCTTCGTTTTTTCATAAGTCAGCCAAACGAACTGCTGTTTTAGATCGAATAGTGAATAAAAGAATACCAACGCACAGTGAAGTGAGGTGGAATTCGAATTCTAAAATCGTAAATTCTATTTTCAAAGAAAGAAAAGGGCTGATTGAAGTGTTCGAAGAACTTATGAAAACTGAAAGTACAAATAGCAAAACAATCCGGCAAGCAGAGGCTTACAAGAATAAATTGTGTGAATTTGACTTTGTTTTCTATTTACTAATCTTCAATGACATATTTCTGAAAACTGAAATTCTGTATAATGTCCTCCAGAAAAAAACAATAGATATTCAGATGTGCATTTCAAATATATCTATTTGTGAAAGAGCTCTACATGACATGCGAAATGATGCTAATTTCCTAAGTTATATGAAAAAAGCTGAGATTGAAACTGGAAAGGGTCCACGTACTTTAAGAAATAAAATAAATAATGAATCTTCTGTGTCTTGCCATTATAAAATGAATTATTATTCTGTCTTAGATAATATTACTACTCAAATAAATACTCGATTCTCCAACATGTCAGCTTTAAAATTTCTCGCACTTGCAGATTCCTGTCAGTTTGCAAAATTTCAAAAAATATTTCCCAGCGATTCTCTGAAGTCGCTGATGGACACTTACGGAAACTATTTTAATGATAATGTTCTTCGAAACGAGTTAATTATAGTCTATGCTGAAGAAAACCGCAAACTTTTTCACGATAAAGATGTAGAATCTATTTTGAAAAATATTGTGGAGAATGACTTGTGTATAACACTGCAACAAACTTTTAGACTTTTTAGTCTAATTGGTACCATTCCAGCAACTACAGCGTCAGTAGAAAGGAGTTTTTCATGCTTAAATCGCATTAAAAGCTGCTCAAGGAACACTATAGGACAGGAACGTCTCTCATTCTTGTCTTTACTTTCCATAGAAAAAGAGCTTTTAACGGAGCTATCTAGTGACTCTTCATGGCATGAAAAATAATAAAGAGATATGCTCTAAGGAAAAGATAGGAAAATAGATCTTCTTTATAAATAAATGTAAGTACAAAAATATATGAATTTCATATATTATATATATATATATATATATATATATATATATATATATATATATATATATATATATATATATATATATATATATATATATATATATATATATATAT
>SEYY01001313.1:65000-67500 GCA_009176605.1 Armadillidium nasatum | reverse complement strand
AGAGAGAGAGAGAGAGAGAAGGTCACTTCCTCCTGTGAATAAGTTATGTTAAAAATATATATGCAGAAATTCATTTAAAAATAGTTTTTTCCTTTGCCTTTCCATTCACGTAAGAAGGAAAAATAAGATACAGAAATATTTTTGGTTGATTGAACTATCGTGTTATGCTCACCTCCCAATATAATATATATATATATATATATATATATAATATATATAATAATATATATATATATAATATATTATATAATATAATATATTTAGTGATGTTAGAGATTCAAATTTTAATATCAGCGGATGCGGATTCAGATTTTTAATGTATGTTTCACATCTGCTGATGCGGATGTTTTACGTTCCAACTTTATAGGTTCAAATATATATATATATATATATATATATATATATATATATATATATATATATATATATATATATATATATATATATATATATATATATTGCATATCACCACCGCTCACGGGCAGAGCCCTATTCATGGACGGGTTGTAAAATCAATAAGATAATAAGAAAAACCCTACAAGTCCAACCTACGCTAATTTTGTAGGTGAGCACATACTTGGGCTTTAAAGTAATTGAGATTAAATTCATCAAGAAACAAAGAAGATGGGAGAGAGTTTCACAGAACAGATGTGGCAGGAAAGAAGGAGGCATCACAGCTGACAAACCTGAAGTAGAATCTGTCCACACAAAATTTATTTGCAGACAATGCTCCCTTTGTGTTACGAGGCCATCATAGAGGCGGGCGTATACGAGTGGACAGTTCCCTCGAGCATTTGCCGCTGTAGTACCTAAAGAAAAGAAACAAGGCATCAAAGTCACGTTGCTAAGATAAATGGTCAAGTGAATTAGAAAGAGTGGAAAAATTTAAAAGTCTTTTAGCCTTTGACTCAACCCTATCTAAAAGAAGAGTGAAACCTGAGCCACTATGAGAGCAGTACTCCATTCAAGGGTGGATGAAGCCCTTTTATAATTGTAGAAACTGCGAAGAAGTAAAAAGTTCTCGCAGCCTTTACAGAACTCTTAACTTCTTTGAAGTCGTCCTGGCAACCAATGTGATGGGAAGTTTCCAAGACATTTTTTTGTTTATGTGAAGGCCAAGAATATTTATACTGTCAGCAGGAGAGACAGGAGTACCATCGAAAGAAATAGAAAAGTTAGGAGGTGTCTTTGAGAGGGAGATATCAAGAAGTTGAGTTTTTAAAGAGTTTAATTTCACAAGGTTAAGATGACCCCACTGGGAAATTCTATTCAGATCAGCAAGAATAGAATCGGAAAGATGAAGACGAGAGGCAACTCTAAATGCAAAAGAGAGAGCAGATTTGAAATGAGTAGAAAAATGGAGGGTCGAGTCATTGGCATATGAGTGGATAGGGTTAGATGACCAACTGAGAAGATCATTAATGAAAAGTAGAAATAGACAAAACAGAACCCTGAGACACAACACTATTGACAGGAAATGAAGAAGAAGTTGCTCCATCAACAACAACAAAAATGGAACTATTAAAAAGAGAGCTAGACATAAGTAAGCTAAGAGAAGAAGCAAACGAAAAGGATGAGAACTTGAAAAGCAGAGACGCATGCCATACTCGGTCATATGACTTAAATTTGTCAAGCGTCACTCCACCAATCACCCCATGGTTCCTAAGGGCAGAATATTATAAATCTGTGAGATAGGAAAGTATCACCAGTAGACCTCGAAGGTTGAAGGTCATACTTCTGATTAGAAAGAAGGGAATGGGATTCCATATCTAAAAAAATGAGAGCTGAGAAGAGTTTCAAAGATCTTAGACAGAATAAAAGTGAGAGCTATAAGACGATAGTTAGAAGGATCAGAGTGGTTACCTTTCTCCGGAATAGGTTGGACTAATGTTCACTTTTAACACTGAGGAAATGTATTAGTATTGGGGCATAGAGAGAAAAATTGAACAAGGGACTGAGCCATCTCAGAAGCACACTAACTTAAAATGCCATCCGGGCCGCTTGCCTTCCTAATGTTCATAGACTTCATACTGATCAAATGTAATCACAGGTAAAGGTATGAGACATCTGAGAGGAGAAGAAGTAGTAGGAGGATTGTCGAAGTCGTCCAGGGTTGAATTAGAGGAGAACAGGAGGCCGAAGAGATTATCCTTTTCAGTTGGAGTTATCAAAATAACCATCAGAGCGAATAAGAGGAGAAAAGGAAGAATAATATATATATATATATATATATATATATATATATATATATATATATATATATATATATATATATATATATATATATATATATATATATTATATATATATAATGGAAAATTATTTTCTTATTCATGATATCCAAAAAATTAATCAAACATTAAACACAAAATTAATAACATTCAAAATTTTATACATCCACAACATCCGCATTTAATTGCAGATGCGGATTCGGATGCAGATATTGCAAAATCATGAACTGCGGATGCGAATGTCAAATTTAATGGATGTCACATACATC
>SEYY01001313.1:55000-57500 GCA_009176605.1 Armadillidium nasatum | reverse complement strand
TATATTAAAACTATACTTACTTCATGTATATATAAAGCGCATTTTTGAATGTTTTTTTGTGTGTTATAAGACTCTTTTATACTATTTAAATAATAATAAAATTTTGAAACTTATTTGTCTTTATTTTCAGTGTATTGATTCACTGCAATAATTGTCCTAACGAATCGTTGGGACAAGTTGTAAAAATGTCACAAAATTTTTCATCTATTTTTTAATTAGAAAATAAATCGGTGAAGCGACTTTCTTATGGCTAACATGTCTTTTGTCTATTGAAAATTTTATGTGACATTTTTGCCACTTGTCCCAACGATTCGTTAGGACAATTTTTGCAGTGTTCAATCTTCAATATAAATTTAAGCAATTAATTTACATTAATTTTAGTTTTAAAAATCATTATATATTTAAGTTTTAAAAGAGAATAAATTTCCGTTTTCGAACTCCCATATATAGAATTAACCCTTTTACCAATCAACCACTTGACAGAGGTTCGTTACTCTTTTATTTAATATTAAATTTAATATTAATTTAATATTAAATAATAAATTCTTTTATTTAAATTAAACTTTTAAAAAAAGTTTAATTTGCCCAAATAATAATGTCCCTTTTTCCTAAAACTCTTTTCCACTCAATCGTTTGCCAAGATAGCAAGAAATGGTGAGGATTTGTTTCTTATCGTAAGAGAAATCAAACAATTTTTGTTTGTTAGTAAATAAATTGTATTTTGGTAAGTTTCGACTTGGGATGCAAACCTTTAAGTGGAAATCGTGGTCAGTTCATTGACAAAAGGATATTCCGGTTTTTTTAATTGTTTTATATAAATTTTTATAAATAAAAATATATTAAAAAAAAAAAATCTTTTTAAAAAAAGAATCTTCCCCACCCTGTTCAAGTTAGGGAGCCCTTTTGCAGTTCATTCCTAGGATCTGAGTGAGTGATTGAATCCTGGATACTCACACCCATTTGAGTTTGCTATTTCTCTACTATTAATAACTTCGAAAATGAAAAATTTTCTAGCCAATCTCTCATCTCATCTTAATTTGTTCAGATCATCTCTCGACAATCAGTTGCTTTCCCTTTCACTCGACATTTCTCCTACCAACACAATAATGTTTCTGACTTTATATTATTATTTTATATTACTCTAAAAGTAATAAAAAGTAATAATAAAGTTGCTTCACCAAATCATTTAAGTCATGCTGTTATTAATTTCGATTATTTATCTTTATTATTCTATAATAAATAATTGAATATAATGAGAAATGCAGTAAATACTGAAATATCTTAAAAGCACCACTAAAATTCACTTCAAACAGAGCACACACAAAAATCTGAAGATACTTCAACTTCAAAGTAGCGTTCTAAAATCTTTTTTCTTATTCACGTTCTTATATCCCAGTTCCTTGCTCTTTATAGGGTGTTGTTCTCTCCTGTATGGAGTAAGCCTCACACATCTGGGGTGGTTTCACACATACAGCTTTTCTCGAAAAGATGGAGTCTAGGACTTTTCGTCTTGTAAACTCTTCTGCTCTTACTAACTATCTCCAATCTCTTTCTTCCCCTGAAACTATTGCGTCAGTCTCTATTGTATCGTTATTTCAACGGACAATGCTCTTCTGAACACTCACATCTCATGTCTCCCCTATTGGGAAGGGCTCGTGAGACAAGACTCTTTACACAGTTTCATCCTTTAGCTTTTTTTCATGTCTCCTCTGCATGGTGGATAAAAGCCAGAGGTCTGCCAATTTCCACCAGATTTCGAGTAATGTCAGAAATCTGGTCTGTCTAATGGCAGACATGATCCGATACAAAGTGTGCAAGTCAAAGGAAGTTGGGAAAACAAATAAAGAGAGTGTGTTTCACACTTTACCAGTAGAGTACAGGTATTATTGCCTAGCGGTTAAGTCTGGAGTCGGAGAGATGGACAGAGAAAGGATGAGACTGTGTTGAAAACCGTGTGGCACGAACATTCCTCAATGTAGGAGGTATGCGACGAAAGAGGTCAGAAGAGCAGTGCCCGTTGTAATAACGATACGTTCAACTCTTCAAGCACAGACTTAACCGCTAAGCTCAATCTTACATGTACACTACTGGTAAAGTTTGGAACACACTCCCTTTATCTATTTTCCCAACTTCCTTTGACTTGCACACTTTAAACGCCGTGTATAGGACATGTCGGCCATTAACGATCAGATTTCCTGTATTTCCCCAACTCTGGTGAAAATCGGTTGGCCTCTCCGGCCATCAGAGGATATATATATATATATATATATATATATATATATATATATATATATATATATATATATATATATATATATATATATATATATATATATATATATATATATATATTATATAATATATATATATATATATATATATATATATATATATATATATATATATATATATATATATATATATATATTATTACAACACAACGGACTTCCATCTTTTGGGCCCAGGTTATTCCTCGAAATTATCATAGCAGTTATATTGT
>SEYY01001313.1:40000-42500 GCA_009176605.1 Armadillidium nasatum | reverse complement strand
CTTTTGGATCTACGAGGATTTGAAGCCCCAAAAGAATATAGGGATTATATTAATACTATTTAAGAATATTTAATAAATATTTATTTGGTTTTTTTTTTTTATTTAGTTATTTATAGTTTATTTATTAGTTTATTATGTATTGATGTATATTTTAATTTATTTTGTTTTAATTTAATACGAATTATTTTTTTATGAAAATATTTTTTTTTTAAATATTTAACATCGACTTGATTTGTATGAATATATTTGTAATCAAAATACGAGTATTTATATTCAAAATATTTATCTAAATATTAAAATATCAAAATATTCAAAATATAACATTTTTGTAAATCAAAATATTAAAAAAAAAGAAATATTTATTTTAAAAACTTTTGAAATCAAAATATTTAATCATGTTAAAATATCGTTACGTAAGTCTTGAGGGTTTTTATTTCTTTTGAAAAATTTGAAAATACCCAAAAAAAGACAACAGAAAATAACGTTATCCGTAATGTATAATGTGAAGTTCAATAACTTTTTTTTCTTTACTTTTTTATTTAAAAAATTTTTTTTATTTATTTTTCAATTTAGTTGTTAATTTTATTTAGTTATTAATTGTGTTGTGAATAATAAAGATGTTGCACTTTGTTCTTTATTATTTTTTTCTTAATTAAATTATTATATTTCCTTATTTTTAATACCATTTTTCTTTAATTAATCTATATTTTTTATTATCTTTAGATTCATTTTAGGTTACTTTAGGTTAGGTAATGTTATGTTGTTAGGTTAAGTTAGGTTATTATAGGTTAAATTAGGTTAGGTTAAGATTAGGTTAGGTTAGGTTGGATTGCACTATATTAAAAAGGGTAAATTTCTTTTTCTAATTTTTTAAATTTATTTTACAGGTTTGTACTTTGTACTAATCCATTTCTGGTTGAAAAAGTATATATATATATATATATATATATATATATATATATATATATATATATATATATATATATATATATATATATATATATATATATATATATATATATATATATATATATATATATATATATATATATATATATATATATATATATATATATATTATATATATATATATATATATATATATATATATATATATATATATATATATATATATTTCTTTTAAAAAAGGAAAAACTTATATTGCTTCGACTTAACAGAAAAAAAATGATATTCATGTAAGTAATTTTTTTTTTACCTACATTTTCAATATTCAGCCATTTAATATTTTATGAGTCAGAAAAAAACGGAACGTTTTTTTTTTAACTTGAACAATAATAATAATAATAATAATAATAATAATAATAATAATAATAATAATAATAATAATAATAATAATTGTTATTATTATTATTATTATTATTATTATTATTAATATTATTATTATTATTATTATTATATTATTAATAATAATAATAATAATAATATTATTAATTATTATTATTATTATTATATAATAAATAATATAATAATAATAATAATAATAATAATAATAATAATAATAATAATAATAATAATAATAATAATAATAATAATATAATAATAAATAATAATAATAATAATAATAATAATAATAATAATAATAATAATAATATATAATAATAATAATAATAATATTAATAATGATAATAATAATAATAATAAATAATAATAATAATAACAGCGAAAACTAATATTAATAATAATAATAATAATAATAATAATAATAATAATAATAATAATAATAAATAATAATAAATAAATAAATAAATAAATAAATAAATAAATAAATAAATAAATAAATAAATAAAAATAAATAAAAAAATAATAAATAATTTTGGAACAGGCTTTAGAATAGGTGAAATACTGGTATTGAAAATAGGACTAGAATATCAATACCGAATTCCCAATATCAGTATTGGAAATATAAATTAAATAAAGTTTATTTTTGCAAGATTTATAAAAGAAAAAAATAAATATTTGCAGTTAGGAAGAGTTTTCATATTAACATATGAAAGAAATTTTGATTCATTTTTATTTTTCATGAAGAAAAGGTGATATTTTAAGTTTACTGAAATATCTTCATGACTCTAGCTAGAATCTCGAAAAATCAAGATGATAAAATATATCATCTGCCTTCTTAAATTTCTACAAAAAAAGTCAATAAAATTTATTTTTCAAAGATTAGGTTAAATTAGGTTAGGTTAAGATTAGGTTCGGTTAAGATTAGGTTAGGTTAAGGTTAGGTTAGTTTAGATTGCATTATATTAAGAAAGGTTAAATTTCTAATGATATCTAATGAAATTTCTAATGAAATTTCTAAGTCTAATGAAGAAAATGCCAATGAAATTCAGAATACTCAATACGCAGAAGAATCAACAGATGAAGAAGTAGAGCAAAAAGATCAATAAGATCATCTGTTGTAGAATGCTTAAAAGAAATAGAAAAGGTAGAAAATGTTCCGGATAAAAACGAGTCTTCAGTATCTTCAAAGGGTTCTTCA
>SEYY01001313.1:7500-15000 GCA_009176605.1 Armadillidium nasatum | reverse complement strand
ATATATATATATATATATATATATATATATATATATATATATATATATATATATTATATATATATATATATATATATATATATATAGATATATATATATATATATATATATATATATATATATATATATATATATATATATATATATATATATATATATATATATATATATATATATATATATATATATATATATATATATATATATATATATATATATATATATATATATATATATATATATATATATATATATATTATATATATATATATATATATATATATATATATATATATATATATTATATATATATATATATATATATATATATATATATATATATATATATATATATATATATATATATATATATATATATATATATATATATATATAATATATATATATATATATATATATACTATATATATATATATATATATATATATATATATATATATATATATATATTATATATATATATATATATATATATATATATATATATATATATATATATAATATATATATATATATATATATATATATATATATAATATATATATATATATATATTATATATATATATATATATATATATATATATATATATATATATATATATATATATATATATATATATATATATATATATATATATATATATATATTTATGTTTATGTAATATTTTTCATTCCTTCTAAGGACCACTATTACTAAATTTTAACCACTGATTCGTAGACTATAGTAATGCTGCTATAAATCATTTTTGAAATCATTATCTTCTCCTCGTTACATTTTTTGTGCAATCATTGCAATTATTTTTGTACAGTTCCCACATTTTATATTTTCGTTTTTATTAACAGGTTTGAAAATTCCCTCCATAAAATATGTAACGATTGCGCCAAATTTGAGTTTCTGGGTTCAATATATCGCGATTTAAAATCTATTTTAAACGTGAGTATATATATATATATATATATATATATATATATATATATATATATATATATATATATATATATATATATATATATAATATATATATATATATATATATATATATATATATATATATATATATATATATATATATATTATTTATATATTATATATAATATATATATTTATATAGTATATATATATATATATATATATATATATATATATATATATATATATATATATATATATATATATATATATATATATATATTATATATATATATATTTCCTGCTTTATGGCTTTCTCTAGATGTTTAAGAATTTTAAATGCTTATTTTATTATATTTAATGTATTCTATATTATGAATTGAGGAATGCCTTTTCTATATCAACTGTAGTGTAATTTGCTTACCTGGTTGAAAGCTCTGGTTTGATTCCGAAGGTGAATTCTATAAACAAAAATTTTTAGAAAGTTTCCTCCTCGAATAGGGTGGGGGAAAAGGGCTATGCTCGTGAGGTTTCATTTTTTTTTATATATATATTTATTTATTTTAATTTTTTTTAATTTTATTTCTTCTTTTTATTTATTAATATTTCTTATTATTTTTTTTAAAAATTATACTTTTATTTTTTATTTTTTAAAATTTTCCCGAAATTCCCTCTCAAAAATTGTTCCAAGAAAAAATTTCTTTTTATATAAGACGAGAATGAAGAACATCATTGCAAGAAAGAATTCTTTTAAGTATTTTTTCTATTTCAAAGTTTATGTCCATCAATCGTCCTAACAGCTAAAATATATTAAAAAATATAAATAAATAAATAAAAAAAAAAATAAAATAAAATAAAAAAAAAAAAATATAACGAAAAGATTTTACTTATGTGAAAATAAAGGACAATGTTATTTATAAAATTTAGAAAATTTTCTGACGAGATTTTTTTGTCAAATTACCACAAAGATTTTCAAGTGATGTCGGCCTTTTATTTACTGAATATACTTTCCCAAACTTTAGTGAATTTTATGAAAAAAAACTCCAATTTTATAAATAATTAATATATATATATATATATATATATATATATATATATATATATAGTATATATATATATATATATATATATATATATATATATTATATATATATATATATATATATATATATATATATATATATATATATATATATATATATATATATATATAATATATTATTTTAATATTTTTTTTTTTTTTTTATTTTTTTTTTAATTATTATTATTATTCTTTTAAATTCTAATTATTGATATATTATAATGAAGTAGAATCTTGTAATTTTTTGAATAATTTTTTTGTTTTAGAAATAAATTTTTTAAAAATTCATGAATTTTACCGATTAAGGAATTTTTTTTAGTAACATTAGGAATAGTACAAAAATTTAAAATTTTTTTTTGTTTAAATAATTCTGAAACGGAATTTTGGTAAATTTCTTCGTCTTGCAAGAAATTATTTATGGAAAAAAAATTTGATTTATTTACTTGTGTTCATAAATAAATAGATAAATTAAGTTATTGACCAAAAAAAAAAAATTAAAAAAAAAGATAATGTTGACCTCTAAGGCGAAGAATCATGAATCATGAACAAAAAATTTCAAAAAATTTTGAACATATAATCAAATTGATGACATCTTTAATTGATGAATAGTATGTCGACAGTTTTAATTATAAAAAATGTCGATCATTTTTCCTGTCGACGATTTGAATCTAGGTAACAAATAATCTTACGTTGAAGTAAGAAACATTTGTAGTGAGGGGATGGATGACTTGGAAATAAAAAAAGGATTTCAAAATATGGATGAAAAAAACTAATGCTATTCTAATCATGAAAAACCTCAAACAACCTCAAATCCATCAACCTACATCCACTCAGTCTAACCCAGAAAAAATACACAGTCATGATCCTAAAAGGATTAAATTTGTATATTTTGGTCAAATATTTACATTTTTTTTTTTAATTAATTTATTTTTTAAAAGATTCTTTATACAAATAAATCTTAAATGAGTTTTATGTGATAATAATAATAATGATAATTGAAATTTCAATTACAGTTTAAAGTTTATCAAATACGAATAAAAAAAAACTTTAATCTCTTATAAAACGATAAAGAAAATTACAATAGCGCTGAAAGAGATCAAGCAATAAATTCCTTTTTAATGTGAATACAAATACGAGGTTCGTCTATCCATCCATCCATCCATCCATCCATCCATCCATCCATCTATCCATCCATCCATTATCTATTTACCAGTCTATCTAACACTCTAACTAACTATCCATCTGTCTACCTTCCTATCTATCTATCTATCTATCTATTTATCTATCTATCTATCTATTTATTTATTTATCTATCTATTTACCTGCTTATTTATCTGTTTATCTATCTATCTATCTATCTATCTATCTTAAGTAAACATGCTATAAAAAAAGAAAACAACTCGTGAAGATTTTTATGGCTTTTTGCTTATGAAGTAAAAAATCGAATTTAAATTAATAAAAAAATGAACAAATAAATAAATAAATAAAAATGAGTTACATAAATAAATAAATAAATATTTCTTAATTTTTTATCATTGTTTTTATAAATAATACGGAAGTAGATTAACCGTGAAATCAGATTTGTTCTTAAAAAAAAATAAAAAATATATATATATATATATATATATATATATATATATATATATATATATATATATATATATATATATATATATATATATATATATATATATATATATATATATATATATATATATATATAATTTAAAATTATCGTCTGCTAAGCAAGTATCTTAAACATATAAAACTGTAGAGAAAAATGTTTTTTACCTTTTAGAAAACTTTAAATTTATCTCTTTTCGTGAATTCATTGCGTTCCAATAATGTTCCAGACTGAATATATGATGCAACTCCTCCAAAACTAACGTTAAAAGTATTGGATTGAGAAGCTACGCATTTGTTTCGCTTTATATATATATATATATATAATATATATATATATAATATATATATATATATATATATATATATATATATATATATATATATATATATATTAAAATAAACAAGGGCAACGTTTCAGCCCAAGAAAGCAGGTCCCTCATCAGTTCCAGTCTGGCAAGTGACACGAGAAAAGACTATTCTCTGTTGGCATACTCGACCTGATGAGGGTCCAGTGTTTCTGGGATGAAACGTTGTCTTTTTTTTTATTTTAGTCATTTTAATGTTCTACGTAAAAGTAAGTATGATATTTTAGTGTTTATATATATATATATATATATATATATATATATATATATATATATATATATATATATATATATATATATATATATATATATATATATATATATATATCGACATCTCCATCTACATCTCCCAGGAAGGGTTTTCACCCTGTCAGTAAAACCATCACATTTCGCCATCTGCTCTTAAAAATCCCTCTCCAAGAGTGCTCTAAAAGATCATGTTTTTTTGGCTTGTTGGTTTCAAAGCCAGTCCTTGAGTTTTATTTAAACTTCCAGGTAGGGTTTTCAACCTTTCAGTGGTGCTAACACCTTCTCCATCTAACCTCTTAACACTTTCTCAAAGAGTTCTCCAGAAGATCATGCTTCTCGGAGCTGTGGTTTCCCATTCTAGTCCTGGAGTTGTCACAATCAGTAGGCAATAATTATATTATTATATTGCCGGGTTGCTAGTCCTGTCGCCCTTGCTTTTGACTCTCCTCACATGATCCAACACTGTCGCCTAATTCAAACTCTTCTCTTCTCTTCTCAATATTCCATCTGAAATATCTTTATTTTCTTTACCCATCTGGACAGTCACATTATTATTATTAAGATTATTATTGAATTTAGTAGTATAGGATCTACTTTTAAAGTTTAATCCTGTAAATGTACCATTCCTGAATATAAATTTGTGAATTGTGAATTATTTTTAAGTACGTCCACTCTCAACGACAGCCGATATATATATATATATATATATATATATATATATATATATATATATATATTATATATATATTATTATATATATATATATATATATATATATATATATATATATATATATATATATATATATATATATATATATATATATATATATATATATATATATATATATATATATATATATATATATTAGGATGAGCATCTCCGCATTAGGTATCCAATAAATGTTCATCTGTATTACTTCACTTTAATAACTAATGAACTTACAAACATTTATTATAACTTCTTTTATATCAAAGGAAAATATAATCAGGTGTTTATACCTTACCTGATTAAGTTACTGATAATCCCCATCAGGGACCAGATGGCGAGATCTTCTGCTTAACTAGAAGACATTAGTAATAAATGTCCAATTTTAGCTACTTTTAAATCAATGTTATTATGACAATGTAAACATGAAGTTTTTCTTCTTAATGATGTAATACAAGTCTTATGATTTGGTCTGTGTTTTATTAGCACACACAACTTACCTTTGTTTATTATTATTATTATTATTATTATTATTATTATTATTATTATTATTATTATTATTATTATTATTATTATTATTATTATTATTATTTATTATTATTATTATTATTATTATTATTATTATTATTATTATTATTATTATTATTATTATTATTATTATTATTATTATTTATTATTATTATTATTATTATTATTATTATTATTATTATTATTATTATTATTATTATTTATTATTATATTATTATTATTATTATTATTATTATTATTATTATTATTATTATTATTATTATTATTATTATTATTATTATTATTATTATTATTATTATTATTATTATTATTATTATTATTATTATTATTATTATTATTATTATTATTATTATTATTATTATTATTATTATTATTTTTATTATTAATAATGAATTAATTTTAATTTTAAAATGAAAAGGAGAAGTTTGGAGAGGAGTTCCATGGCACAGAAATGGCTGGAAAGAACGGAAGACCTTTACAGGTTATCCAAAAGTTATAAAATTATATAGAAGCTTTATGAAAATATTTTTTTGTCCCTTTAATTATGTACTGGTACCACAGTATGCCCCTTCATTAAAGCCCAGATGTGATCCCCTAAAAGTGAAAAAAAAGCTCTTTAATTTTAAAATGAAAAGGAGAAGTTTGGAGAGGAGTTCCATGGCACAGAAATGGCTGGAAAGAACGGCCCCTCCACACGCCTCTGTTCAGGTATACTTCCTCCTCTTCCACTTCCGCAATGGTGCGTCCTCTCTTCAGAATGGCATCCGACACTCCATCCCTCCATCTCTTCCTTGGTCTTCCTACAGGTCGTCTCCCCTCAGGATGCCAGTCATAAAATATGGCAGGGTCCACCATCCATCCTCCTGACATGTCCATACCACTTCAGCTGCTGTTTCTCTACCAAGTCCAGTATAGGAGCCACTTCCAATTCCTCCCTAATTTCTGAACTTCTCCTTCTCTCCCATCTGCTCACTCCTACTATCAACCTAAGGACCTTCATTTCTGCAGCCTCCACCCTGCTTTTAGTTCGGGTTGTTAATGTCCATGCCTCCGAACCATACATAAGCATTGGTCGCAGCATCGTTGTGTACACAAGCACCTTCACCTTCCTTGGCACGTGTCTATTTCTCAAGAGTGGGTATAATTGCCTCACCCCTCTCGAGAATTTGTCAATTCTTTCCTCAATTTCCCTTGCCATATCTCCGTTTGAGTTCACTGTGACCCCCAAATAGCTTTTTCTGCCTCTTTTCAACACATCCCTCGTAATATATATATATATATATATATATATATATATATATATATATATATATATATATATATATATATATATATATATATATATATATATATATATATATATATATATATTATATATATATATATATATATATATATATATATATATATATATATATATATATATATATATATATATATATATATATATATATATATATATATATATATATATATATATATATATATATATATATATAAATGACATTTATTTTTATTTTGTGGAAAATATCCAGATTCCTGCTATCCGGAAATTCTGCGTTATCTAAAACAAATATTATTTAGCTTCACGAAATGTGCTGAAAAGTGACACGGAGAAGCTCGTTGACTTCCATGGACATAAGAACAATGACTCTAATGAATATGTTTCATTATTAGCACAATATGACCAGTTGTAAAGTGAGGTATAGAAATGGATAGAAATAAGAAGGAAAAAAATATTTGACAAAAACATTAAAAAATAATAAGATGTAAAATTGTCTTTACCCTCATCAGCAATCGAGCTCACTATCAAAAGTGTTGCCCTTAAATAAAAACAAAAGCATTTAAAATAAGAAGGAAAAAAATATTTGACAAAAACATTAAATATAATAAGACGTAAAATTTTTTTTACCCTCATCAGCAATCGAACTCACTATCAAAAGCATTGCCCTTACATAGAAACAAAAGCATATATAATATAAAATAAAGCATCTTAGATCAGTTTTCAAG
>SEYY01001313.1:0-2500 GCA_009176605.1 Armadillidium nasatum | reverse complement strand
TAAAAAAATAAAGAAAATTAAATTAAATTAAATTAAATAAATTTAATTAATTTTAAAAATTAAATAAAATAGAATTAAATAAAAGAAAATAAATAAAAAATCAATAATAAAAAATAATTAAATAAAATAAGTTAAGTGAAATAAATTAAAATAAAATTTAATAAATTAAAACAAAATAAAATTAATAAAGTGAAATAAAGCAAATTTAAATTTAATAAATTAAAACAAAATAAAAAAAGAAAAAATTAAATAAATTACAATAAAAAAAAATTAAACAAATTAAATTTAAAACAAATTAAATAAAGTAAAAATTAAATGAAATAAAAAAAAAATTTAAATATAAAAATTTTAAACTAAAAATAAATAAAATTAAAAATAAAAAGTGAAATAAATGAAAAAAAGAAAAAAATTAATGAAATAAACAAAACTTAAATATTAAAAATTTTAAACTTTCCTTGTTAATTAATCAAATGTTGAGTCATTTTTAAAAGGACTGTGAAATAGTTGTCTTTTATTAGGCTCCAATTTTGACTCCTCTCCATTACTGCTAAATTACAACTCCGGCTACGGTTCCGGATCCTGCTTTACTATTATCCGAACCTCCGACTATTTCCAAATTTCTCTCTCTCTCTCTCTCTCTCTCTCTCTCTCTCTCTCTCTCTCTCTCTCTCTCTCTCTCTCTCTTTTTTCTCTCTCTCTCTCCACGGCTCCCTACTCCTGCTAAGTATTAGTATTTTTACTTTGATGGAATAGTGGTCTAAGGATTTGGTTTAGTGAGGCCTGAGTTAGAATGACTCCTCTACTTTGTGCCATTTGTCATTGCGTGAGAGATGCAAGAGGAAAAATTTTTAGTAGACAAGGGAAACCATAATTACCTGTGGGAAACTTCACAATTTGTAACGTAGTTAGGGAAACAACCGAAGATTGTTAGGTTTTTAGGCTGTTTTAGAATCCTGATTAAAAAGATTTTTATTTTTTCATTTAGAGAATTACAAGAAAAATCTTTGGTTAGAAGTTCGTTAGGCTGAAGATCGTTAAGCTAATGAAGTTTGTTAGGCTGAAGATCGTTAAGCTAGAAGATTGTTAGGCTGAAGATCGTTAAGTAATGAAGATTGTTAGTCTGAAGATCGTTAAGCTAATGAAGTTTGTTAGGCTGAAGATCGTTTAGGCAGAAGATTGTTAGGCTACTTTAATTTCCTGATCAACGATATTTTTATTCTTATTTTGAGAATTTACAATCTTTTAACGAGGAACTACTGAGAACTATATGGAGCAATTGGAAGCAATTTTTTTTAGATCATTTGAGAACGCTTATGGAGAAATTGAAAGCAATTTTTTAGATTTTATCGTCAGTTTTGTTGCCATTTATTGTTCAAATGCGTTTATAATACGTAATTTACTTATCCTTATATAATGGTTATTTAAATATAGTATTACGTAATATTAATATTGTAAATTAATATCATTATTTTAATTGTGTTGCAATTTTCAAGTTTTTTAAAATAAAACTATTGATTTAAGCAAAATATTTGATAATAAAATAAGAGAAACACTCACTCCTCGAAAAAGGGCTCCTTTGCCCGTGAATGGTGGTAAAAAAAAAAAAAAACACAAAAAAAAACACGCAACTCATAAAAAAAATAGGAAAAAAACTTTGATGAACTACTTAACGAAGATGTTCTGTGAAGAAGTTATGGTCATAATGAAGATTATAATGATATAGTATAATAATAATAATAATAATAATAATAATTTCTGAGATCAATTTGAGGAAAATAAAGTGATGTTAATTAAAGCTTATGGAAGAGCTTGAAAGACATTTTTATTTCAATCAGCTTTATTCATTTAATTTTCATGATGCACCACATGAAATATATTAATTTCGGTTTCCTTTGGCGGGTAAAGGCTGGAGGCCTACACGCAACCCACCAGAGCTATAAAAAAAAACAGGAACACATCCAAAGTAATCATGAAATGATACGAGACGTTTGAAAGTTTAGTCATTGGAATTGGTGAAAGTAGAAGAAGGAAGAGTGTTTTATATTTTAACCTGTAGAATATAAGTTTGAATGAGTTTAACGGTAAAGTCTGTGGTCAGAACTGAATAGAGAAAGGATCTCTCTCTCTCTCCCTCTCTTTCTATCTCTCTCTTATTCTATCTATTTCTCTCTCTCTCTTTCTCTCTCTCATCTCTCATGAGATATACGAAGCTTTTAATGGTTAAATTTTGAAAGGTTGTTTAGGTATTAAAATATTTTAGTTCTTCTGTGTTTTGAATTCCTTAAGATACGCCATGTTAATAGTTTAGCGTCATGTAAATATAAAAATTTATTGAATTTTCTATATTTTGGGTCCAATCACCAATCAGGTGCAGCCAAATAAATTTAACGGTAACACTAATATGTCAAATAAGGATTTGATGGCTTTATTGTAATTTTCCTTAATACAGGTTATAATTAATTTGATTTCCCATTACCTTTAAGATTTAAAATTACTCCGC
>SEYY01001312.1:60000-62008 GCA_009176605.1 Armadillidium nasatum | reverse complement strand
GTGGAATGGATTTTGCTAATTTTACAAGGATTGTACATATACTTTGCGATTTTAATTACTAATGTGTTTATGTGTTCTTTATATGTTAGTTTTCTTTCTATTATAACTCCAAGGATTTTTGCAATTCTTGTACGGGTTAGTTAATATCATTTAGTTTAATTTTAAAACTATTTCCTACGTTTTTCTTGCTTATTATAATGTAAGAGTTTTCTGTATGCTTTATGACAGTTTACTTGCGTTGATTCATTTCTTGATGTTTGTTAAAGTGCTTTCAAATTTTTTTTTGGAGAGTTTCGGAGTTTTTGTCATTGATCAACATAGATTTATCATCTGCGAACGAGACATAGAAGAAGTTGTGTGAGTTTATTAAGCCGTTTAGTATGGACCCCTGTAGAACACCAGTTTTTATTTGTTGTATGTTACAAAGAATATCACACAAATTTACATATTGTTTTCTTCTTTTGAAGTAAATCTTAAACCACTGTAAGTTTGAGCCTTCGAAACTCAGTCTATTTAATTGGGTTAATAGGATATCCTGGCTTTTATTTTCTATATTTTTGTAAAGTTTTTCAGTCAGACAGATAAGCGCGTCCGAAGTTGAACTCCTTTTTCTCAAACCAAACTAGGAATCGCTAAGTAATGAGTTTGATGTGAAATATTCGGACACTGCTCAAATATTTATTTTTCGAATATTTTGCTAATCGTGTGTGACAGATATTGGTATGTGGTTTTTATCAGTGTAATATTTTCTTTTCGCCTTATTTAATAGTGCTTTTTATTGGTTGTCATAATTGTTTTATAATTGAAGAAGGATGATTCCTCTTTTGTAATCAAGGTAGAGTTCATGTTTCTGGTTTATTGAATTTAATAACCCTATAATAATAATAATAATAATAATAATAATAATAATAATAATAATAATAATAATAATAATAATATATATTATTATATATATTATCTTTATATATTATATATATATATATATATATTATATATTTACATAATATTTTCTATATTATATATATATATTATATTATATAATATATATATATATAAATTCATTTTTATTATCTTATATTTCTTTCTTTCTTTTTTAAAGGGGATGAAAACGAAACCTAACTTAAACTAATTTCCAAAGAGAATTCTTTTGTTGTCCAAATTCGAAAGGAAATGAAACAAGCCTGACACCAAATATTCATATAATATATAATATATTATTATATTAATATATATATATTATATATATATATATATTATTTATGTAAATTATATATATAATATATATATTATATATATATGATATAATATACATGAAATACCAAGTCTATTACCTATTTATAAACTTATAATGGTAAAGAGAGTGTCAAGTGCGGCAAGATAAAGCGTTAAAGTGCCAAAGAGCTATTACTAGAGGCACATTTTAAAGAAGATAAATAAAGTGCCGATCGTAAATCGTATCTCTCTCTCTCTCTATACCTCCGTAGAATGCGTCTGGGGAACACGTCCCGACCTATACACCGTGAATGACTAATGAATGAAGCGAACGCATTTTTCACACGACGAGTCGCGGCGTCAACAGTGCATGGGAAGGCACTGCTGCGAAGTGTCCCTGTGCCTAGCCTTATTGGCACTGTCGATGTGAAGGCTACGTTATCGCACTTCGTCTCCCTTTTGCTATTTGCGGTCAAGCCAATATTGAATAACGGACTTTTACGGGCTACGGACTTGTAGCCAAAGTGCTTGTGAGGGGATGTTCTTCTCTGATAAGAGTTACAACCAGAGAGAGAGAAGGAGGAGAGCGAGAAAGGAGTGGAGCGAGGGGAGAAGCAATAAAAATTTTAAAATCATAAGCTGACTCTTCATACATATATATATATAATATATATAATATTATTATTATATTATATATATATATAGATTTATATATATATATTATATTATATTATAGTATATATATATATATTATGTGTGTGTGTGTGTGTGTGTAAGTGAATATTTTATTTTTATT
>SEYY01001312.1:47500-52500 GCA_009176605.1 Armadillidium nasatum | reverse complement strand
AGAACCTTATTTGAGGAGCAAAAAAAAATATTTGGTAGCTTTTTTTTTATTTTACATATAATTTCAATATATGAATAGGGAAATATTTAAAATTATATTAAGTCTATCTTAATTTGTCATCATATATTATTCTTGAATTACTGAACAAACGTTCTCATTGAACAGATGGAAAGAACAAGATAGAAAGAACTGAGCAAGTTTTGGATAGTTTTTCTCATTTATCTTCCAGATTCTGTGTCCTCTTATTACATTAGATTAAAAATCATCTATTTTTTAAGCAGTCTACTTACTTTGAACTCTTGGTGGTCTAATAGGGAGTTTTCTGTCCGCCTTGAGGGAGAGCAAATGCCCTTCATCGATGAGTCGCTCCCGAAATCTAAACTAAAAATAAAAATTTTCTTCTTAACAATAGAAAATTCAGCTGATTGTTTTTGTTCTTAATTTTCAGTGCTCGTTCTCAAGAGTTTTTTCCCTCCTTTTTATCGATGACTCTTCCTGTTCAATTATATCTTTTATCAGTTTTGAAAGTAATAGAACAAAATTATCTTTCATCATTGCCATCAGTGAAAATGCGGTGAAAATCTTGTATTTGTTCCATGAATGTTAGAGAGATTGTTGCTGTCAAAATATTATTTCAGAGCATGAGATTTTACGCCCTGTTTACATCTAACGTGTTAAAGTGTTTCTTCACAGTTATAATATGATTCATAACATCTTGGATTATGACCTCAAAATAAATAGTACCGATTTTAGGGATATGAGCAGTAGGGCCTACTTATTTTCTTATATTATTTTAAAGCATTAATAACATTTGTGATAGTGATCAATCATTGCCTGTTATAATGTTTCGATTTATTTTTGAGACTGAATTCGCAAACAAGAACCAATTTCTTATTCTCATCTATTATGACTATAATCTAATCAAATGACTATCAGTATGTAGTTGGCTTGTGCTACGGCTGTAGTTTTGACATTTGTGGTTGGGGTTTATATTGTATTTTTATATGGAAATTGTAGTGTTGATGACCTTATGCGTGCAGTTGTTTGGCACTTGACACTGCATGTTTAGTTCATATATTGTGTACTCTGGGCATAATATTTTGCATATTGAACGTGTACTTGAATAAGCAAATTATTTATTTCAATTTAATTGGGACAGTCTTGATATGCCCTTGTGGCTTCTGCCTCTCTCTATATATTCTTATGCGCATTGTATCATTTGTAGTATACTGTTCTATCTTGTGTGTGTATTATTATTACGAGGTAAAAAAGCAAGCATAGTGAATTCAACTATACTTCGTTTAACAAGGTGTTTCACAATATTTAAGTTTACAATATCTAATCAAGTGGTCGATTTAAAAAGTAAAAGTACTCTAACTAAATCACGTTTGCAAAAAAAAGTAAATATGAGCATTTTATAGTTAGATTAACCATCTGTTATTAATTAACATGCAAATATAATTCAAGGTTAAATTTAATACGTTGTCTAAACAATAAAATCCAGATCACTTTAAGCATATTAAAATAGTCAAAATTTAACAAAATATTGCGTCATTTATGGTAAACGCTATTGTGCTAAAACAAACGGTATTGAATTCAGCACATTTTATTCCAAAACTTAACACAAATATTTGTGTGAGAGAGCATCACGAGCTCTTATAGCGTGTAGACGCTCCGAACTCGTGATGGCCTGAAGGGCAGTATTTTGTCTGCCTGGAAGGACGGTATATGCCCTCGTCGGTGAGATCTGCTCTCAAAAACAAAACAAACCCCCCCCCCCAAAAAAAAAAGGAAATATTTGTGAGAAGCCACGTTAAATTACTTGTATTTTAAACCATATTTCGAACACATTTTTTTTCCCTAACATTACTTAATCGTACTACAATACGCGATTTACAGGTTTGTTCTAGACTACATTTCAAGCTACTATGTATAAATAACAGCAATTTTTACTGATTTTCAGCCACTCACTGGTCCGGGGGGATGTAAAGGAGACGGTACTGTCCCTAAGAAATATGTTCATGTAACAAGCATTTGCAAAGAGAAGCCACAAATGTAGCCTACATACGCTTTATTATTATTATTATTATTATTTAACATTGGTTATTGAAGCTTTCTTGTAGCTACAATGATAAATTTGTCCAATGGAATCGTTGAGACAAATGGCAAAAAATGTAACAATAAAATTTTAGATAGAGAAAAGACATGTTACGCATAAAAAGATTATTTCTGTTTTATATTTCTAATAAGAAAAGAAATGGAAAAATTTGTTGAGCAGCAATAATCCTACATTTAGTTAATGCAAATATTTGTTTCTGAGTTCCGAGATAATAAGTCATTTTCAACTTTATTTTTTGAATTCTGTGACATCACACATAGACACACACACACACACACACACACACACACACACACACACACACACATATAATTATATATATATATATATATATTATATATATATATATATATATATATATATATATATATATATATATTTAGGTAGCTAGGTAGAAAAAGTTAGATAGATAGCTACAATATAATAACATTTAGGGATCTTAAATAATTGGATAGAATTTTAAACATCAATCTAAATAAATAGCAAATTTTCCCTTCAGTTTTTCCCTCCTCTTTCCCCTTCCCCTCCTTTGGCACCCCCAGTGCCAGCCAGTGAACACTCCCTTCCCATTTAACTGCCTCTTCCTCTCTCAGTCAGTGCCAATATCCTGTGCAGGACAAATTCCGCATTTGCATTCGAGCTTCTCGAGGCCGTTGTTGCATGCAATTACAGAGCTGGGGGAACGGGACGCCCCTTCATTGTGGGAGAAAGAGCAGAGGACGATTTTCCCATCTAAGTTGCCTTTCTCATTCCTCTTTTTATTTTTTTTTTTTTTTTTTTTTTTTTTTTTTTTTTTTTTTTGAACTTTGATTTATTTTTCCTTTTCACAATTAATGAAATACTTATACACTACTAATAGAGACCACATACACACACACACACACACTATATATATATATATATATATATATATATATATATATATATATATATATATATATATATATATATATATATATATATATATAATATATATATATATATAATTAATATATTAATAATAAATAGAAAAAAAAAAAAAAAAAAAAATAAAAAAAAAAAAAAAAAAAAAAAAAAAAAAAAAAAAAAAAAAAAAAAAAAAAAAAAAAAAAAAAAAAAAAAAAAAAAAAAAAAAAAAAAAAAAAAATTTTTGAAAAAAAAAAAAAAAAAACTTAAAAAAGTTAATTCACATAAGAAAAAAAAAAAAAAAAAAAAAAAAAAAAAAAAAAAAAAAAAAAAAAAAAATTTTTTTTTTGCAAAAAAAAAAAAAAAAAAAAAAAAAAAAAAAAAAAAAAAAAAAAAAAAAAAAAAAAAAAAAAGTTATATTCACATAAGAAACAAAAAAAAAAAATAAATACATAGTTATATTCACATAAGAAACAAAAAAAAAAAAAACAGTTATATTCACATAAGAAAAAAAAAATTTCAAAAAAAAAAAAAAAAAAAATAATTCCTCATGTCAAAACAGGATAGAGAGAATGAGAAAGAACGACGATCAGGACTTCGTATTCTCTGGTATGAGAATCGCGATCGCGAAAAAGGAATAGTTTTGGCATCGGGATGTAAATTGCAGCTTTAATTGCGCTTTAATTAAGGATTTTCAAACAACAACTGTTTTATGAGCTTTATAACATTGAAGTGGCTGAATACTCTGATAGAAAACAGTTTGCATTATCATATATATATATATATATATATATATTATATATATATATATATATATATATATATATATATATATATATATATATATATATATATATATATATATATATATATATATATATATATATATATATATATATTAGTATATTTTGATTATTGCTTAGGTGGGAGGGCCCCCTCGTGTATGGTGTATTGAACGCAATTCATACATTCTGTCTGGTATGGAAGCGTACATTCCATATTCTTTCCCTTCTACTAAACCTAGCAAACTTTGGTTTAACTCTGTTTGTTCTCGTGATATTCGATGCAGGTATGCGACCTACAGAAATTACGTCGTCATCAAATTCCAGGAACACATGCAGCTTATATTTCATACCGGAATCGTTCAAAAATATATTCTCCGTAACACCAAAAACTCATTTCTCTGAAGAAAATGCAATAATCTTTCCGGTTCTTCTTCTTCACGTCCTTTTCTGGCATTTTACAAAAAATTTCAACTAACTTTGCTTCTTTTTCTATCACTCCTTTAGTATCTTCTGAGGGAACAACTGCTTTTTTTATCTCAATCTAAAGATGAACTCTTCGCTCAAACTTTTGCTTCTAATTCAACCGTAGACAATTTCAGAGCTATTCCTCCTTCAACCCCCTCCAACTCATTTATATCTAAAATTGTTATTTCTTCTAAAGACGTCATTTCTGTTCTTTCTGAGTTTAACACTAAGAAGGAGTACAGTCTTAATGGTATCTCTCCTGTGATTCTCAAAACTTTACCGTCGATTCTTTCTAAAGTTTAGAATCTATCCTTAACAGGAAGATTTGGAAGCATCTCAATTCTTCTAATCTTATTTCTGGCTTTCGTAAAAAAACTCTCTATTGGTGATCTTCTTTCCCTTATTTATGTCTCTTGGTCCTCCGCTCTTCGATATATAAATATTTTGCTGTCGCGCTAGACACATCAAAAGGCTTCGATAGAGTCTAGAATAAAGCTTTGATTTCTAAATTTCCCTCTTTCAGAATCTATCCTTCTCTCTATGGCCTTCTCCTGGTTTCATTTCCGGTCGTTCTATAGCAGCTGTTGCAGGTGGCAACTGTTCTTCCGTTGAGTCTATTAAAAGTGGTGTTCCTAAGGAATCTGTTCTATCCCAGCACTTTTTCCACTTTTCATTAATGACCTTTTCGTTATTACTTTGACTCCTATCCACTACTATGCTGATAACTTCACCTTTCACTTATTCTT
>SEYY01001312.1:37500-42500 GCA_009176605.1 Armadillidium nasatum | reverse complement strand
TTAAATATGCAATAAATCTCTTTAATTTCCAACTATTTGCATAAAACTCTTAAAAATCAATGGCTTTTAATTTTATTGAAACGCTTTTCGTCGTCGGCATCGGACGCCGTTACAATGGCGTAATTTGGGGAACAAGAGAAGAAACAGATTTTGTTTTGCTATTAAAAGAGGAACCCGACTTTAATCAGATTATATTGCAGAAAAAAAAAATTTAAAAAAGGGAGGGTGAAGGGGGGGGGGTGCTTATTTATTGAAGCTGCCCAAAATATTGCAGTGATCAGACGTGATATTAATGGTACATAATGGGATAGGTCGTCTTTAATAACTCTATCAATAAAAACCTCTTAACAAACCCCCCCCCACTACTCACAACACATATAAACACACACACGCACAAGCGCACATATTCATACACTGTACAAATAATGGTTTGGTATGTATGCATCTAATGTAGTAAAAAAGTTTGATTGACATTGGGAATTTATACAGACTTACATGAATTTTTGGTTAAAATTATACGTATTGTGGGTGAATTACATTGCATATATATATATATATATATATATATATATATATATATATATATATATATATATATATATATATATATATATATATATATATATATATATATATATATATATATATATATATATATATATATATATATATGTGTGTGTGTGTGTGTGTGTGTGTGTTATCGTAAGATAAGAAAAAAATACATCCTATGTGGCCTAACCACCGTGTGTTTCTACTAGAAATAAAACTACCCAAATTACGAAAATTGAACCATTCTCAGAGAAAAATTTTTTTTTAAAAGGTGTCGTGAAAATAGAACAAGGAAGAGTGCTCCATACTTACCATTATAGTGAATATAAGAGTGAGCATAGTAGTTAAGACAGGGGTGAGAGAGCTTAACGGAGAAGGTGTGAGATTATGTGGAGAGACTAGCTTACCTTAAAAGAAGAGGGACTTAACTAAAGGGTACAGAAGGTTAGTCTCCTTTGAAAATAATGAGATTAGGCCGAAAAGAAAGATGAAAGAACTGAGTTTTTGAGGCATTGAAAACAACCATGTTTTATGCATTCCATTTAAAAATACGAGAAAGATCAGAGATCAGTTGCTTTGAGCCTGTAGCCTACTCCTAGCATGAGCTTTTTTATTTTTCCATAAGTGATATTTCATTTACATATATATATATATATATATATATATATATATATATATATATATATATATATATATATATATATATATATATATATATATATATATATATATATATATATATATATATATATATATATATATATTATATATATTATATATATTATATATATATATATATTAATAATATAATAATAATAATAATAATAATAATAATAATAATAATAATAATAATAAATAATAATAATAATAATAATAATATAATAATAATAATAATAATAACAATAATAATAATAACAAAAACATTAACTTTTGAGCGCTAACAATAACTGCTTAAAAAAATGTCTAATATGGTAAGAGATGATTTAATTAATCTTAAGAAGAGCAAAAATTTGGAGAGAAAAAACTGAGGGGGACCTTTCGCTGGCTTTTTTTTTCCTTAGCGTTTATGGTTAGGTGTTGCTTCTACGAGCATTTACCAAAGGAAATATTTAATTAGATTTCGTAACCATTAATGACAACATTCAGAGGAAAAATTGCAACGGACCGCTAAGAAACTCGGTCGTTATTACTCTTTCCCCTTTCCCCGAGTCGCGCTTTTGTCGTTACACGATTTGCTTGTTTGCCATACTCATGGCCATACTATACGAAATAATTGGCGCGCGCGGGAAAATCAGCTCCTAAGGCTTCGTGGCTCATTCATAGCCTAAGAACTTGTTGAGTAGAGCCAATATTATGAACGGATATACATTAAAATAATACCTTTATTATCGCTCTAATAACTGAAAAACTATGCTGAAAAGTAATATATAATATAGGCATTAAATATTTCCCGTTTGGATAATAAAGAAATTTGCAACTTATGTCAAGTTAGATTAAAAATTGCTTCATTTTTCTTTTCATATTTCTAATTAAAGTTTTATATAACAATAGCTGTTTCCTAAATTTCCCTCTGCAATGTATATATATATATATATATATATATATATATATATATATATATATATATATATATATAT
This sequence comes from Armadillidium nasatum, assembly GCA_009176605.1. NCBI lineage: Eukaryota > Metazoa > Arthropoda > Malacostraca > Isopoda > Armadillidiidae > Armadillidium > Armadillidium nasatum. The sequence continues at coordinate 40,314 of SEYY01001312.1, read as the reverse complement.
ATATATATATATATATATATATATATATATATATATATATATATATATATATATATATATATATATATATATATATATATATATATATATATCAAATAAGTATAGCCTCGAAGTGAAGAAGGCCGGCTTAGCTTCCAATAATGGCCCTTAAACCACTTCTCCCCCATCACCCCACTGGTGGTAGGGTTGGCCTGTCACAGAATTGGTGGTCTGTTTTGGTACATGGTCTTCTTTCTTCGTTAATATCTGCAACACTGTTGGCTTTATTTCAATTTTCACCTCTGATTTTTTAACCGAAACTCAGGTGCTTGAGCATTCTGACGGAAAATTCTAATCTGTTTCCTCTAGCTATATTTATTCACAGTTTTCAGCAAAAGTGGGTTGATGTGCATGTACAACGGCGTTTTTTTTCTGTTCTTGTGCGTCCAATATGGAGTCTTTCTAATTTTAAATTTTTTTAACTCAAAGCACTCCTAACAATCTATTACTAAATTACTGTATATCTGTCTCTAAATTCAATTGACTATCTTATATTAAATCTTCTTTCTCTTTAATCGTCATCCTTGGTGATTTCAATGTTCACTATCACCAATGACATTTCTACAATTCTCAAGATACATCTGGTGAACTCGCCTTCCATTTTTCTACTCAGCAGTTAGCACAACTGCCTACCTGTATTTCTGATCGTCTTCAAGATGAACTCAATGCTCTAGAGACCTCTTATTAATTTTCAGTTCTACTCTTTATTCTGATAAACCTTTCATCCTCTGGGTTCCTCCGATCACTTTCTTATCTCAGTTTCCTGTTCTATCTCATTAAGTCTATGGGGCGGCAAAACACGCCATCGGTGAGGAAAATGTTTTTGGTACTTTGGTGCTACTAACTGGTTGAATTTCTTTAAATCCCAATGAAATGACCACTGCTTCAGTGAAAGGGGTTCCTCAGAGCATGTATAATACATAACCGAGGTGACTCTCTTTGGCATGGAGGCATACATATACCATATTGTTTCCCTTGAACTAAACTAACAAACTTTGGTTTAACTCTACTTGTTCTCGTGCTAACTGCTGAAGGGATGCTACTTCGTCTTCAAACTCCAGAAATTTATGCAACTTATATTTCATTCCGAAATCGTGCAAAGCCTTTTCTCTGTGACACTAAAAACTCTTTTCTCCGTAGAAAATGCAGTGATATTTCTGGTTACTTTCTCTCAAACTCTTTCTGATATTTTTCGAAAAATGTCAACTCTATAACTTAAAGGTGTTTTCCATTAGTTCACTTTTTGTTAAATATTTAGTTAAATAAAAATTTAGGGGAAAAACAACATTCCATTCGACATTTTATTATATATATATATATATATATATATATATATATATATATATATATATATATATATATATATATATATATATATATATATATATATATATATATATATATATATATATATATATATATATATATATATATATATATATATAATATATAAAAATTTTTTTTTTATTATTATTTAAAATTTTAATTTTTAAAATTAAAAAAAAAAGTTTTTAATTTTTTTTTTTTTTATAAATTATCCTTTTAGTTAAATCGATGATGCTTGATCCTAATTTCCATTCAACAGTCTTCAATAAATTAAGAGACAAAAAAATATATCAGTGGAGGATTTTTTTTTTTTTTTTTTTTTTTTTTTTTTTAAAGGGGGAAACAAGTTTCTTTCAGGAATATTTTTTTCCCTTTCCTCCAATATTAAGAAAAAATTTCCATTGTAGCCATTTCTAAACTTTGCGACACTTAAATTTGGCGTCATTAATTAAAACCCGCGAAAACGATGTAAGCACCGCTTACACATATATATATATATATATATATATATATATATATATATATATATATATATATATATATATATATATATATATATATATATATATATATATATATATATATATATATATATATATATATATATATATATATATATATATATATATATATATATATATATAATATATATATATATGATATTATTATTATATATAATGTCACAGATGCCAGTGTAATCTGTGGGGAGAATGGTATCTATTTAAGAAAACTAATGGAATCATTTGTCATTCATAACTTTTAACACTTTTAATAACAATAAAAAAAAGTTTGGAAAGTTGACGATTTTGTAATAAACAGTTTTAAAATTAATTAAAATTAAAAATTTATTAGAAAATAGAAGCATGATTTTAAATATATAAAATATATAAATATGAAAAAAATTTTTTTTTTTTTTTTTTTTTTTTTTTATTTTTGTCATTTTATTCTTCTGACACTTCCTATCAATTTTAATCACTTTCCTTGGGACTGGTGTCCGTTTTAATTTTTTAATATTACCTTTTAACTTTTAACTCTTTTTAACTTTGGCTTGAAAACGGACGGTTGTCCGAAAACGTTTGCCATTATATTTTACTACTAGTTTATTTATTTGTATATATTATATAATATATATATATATATATATATATATATATATATATATATATATATATATATATATATATATATATATATATATATATATATATATATATATATATATATATATATATATAAAGACATTTATCTTTTGTGCCGATCCTCCTCCTCTTATTTTGGACACGGTGCTCAATCTCTTAGTTGTAATTTGCAGGGCGGCTCGAAAGTCGTATTTCGCCTGTCCTTTCCTGCCTATGAAATAAGCTTTTGTACGTCAAATTGACGCTTATATTGGAGCGAAAAGACCGGACCAACAGACGTACAAAGTCACACACACACGCCAATATAGAC
>SEYY01001312.1:7500-20000 GCA_009176605.1 Armadillidium nasatum | reverse complement strand
ATCTATCTATCTATCTATCTATCTATCTATCTATCTATCTATCTATCTATCTATCTATCTATCTATCTATCTATCTATCTATCTATCTATCTATCTATCTATCTATCTATCTATCTATCTATCTATCTATCTATCTATCTATCTATCTATCTATCTATCTATATCTATCTATCTATCTATCTATCTATCTATCTATCTGTCTATCTATCTATCTATCTATCTATCTATCTATCTATCTATCTATCTATCTATCTATCTATCTATCCATCTATCCATCTATCTACCTATCTATCTATCTATCTATCTATCTATCTATCTATCTATCTATCTATCTATCTATCTATCTATCTATCTATCTATCTATCTATCTTTCTGTCTGTCTGTCTGTCTGTCTGTTTGTCTTATAAAATAAAAAAATGATCATTTACTCTTTCATTACTTATGTCGACATTACATCTACAGACACATACACAGACTTACACACGCAAACACGCACATGAAAAGAGTTAAAAATGTGTTTAAAGTTATGTGTTTTAGTGAAATTATCTCTAAAATTCACGTAAGGGTTTTGAGTTAATGATCGTTGGTAAATGACCCATACTGTATAAGGTCTAAATTTAATGAAACTGTGAGAAAGGATTGCATTGTTTCCCCCACAAACAAGTCTCCAAGAAGGGTTTTGTTCCGTGGCATCTTCAGAACTTAATAACATCCCATTTGCTTTCTCTCTGTACAGACATGTCGTTCGTCTTTTGGGATGGCTCTATTCACACTCTTTTCCAAAGGGTTAGAAACTACATGTTTTGATTTACTAGTTTTCCCTCTCTAGTCGCATATCTCCTCCTTTGAGAAGGGCTTGTGTGAGTCGAATTTCGACACAGTGTCCAGCTCACTGACCTCAGGTTTAACAGCTGTTCTCATTCGTACGTGAAATCTATCCTAAATGGAAAGTCAGTAAAATTTGTTTTCTTCCATTTACTCCATTTACTTGTCATTCTTTACAACATTATGTATCCTGTATTGAGACATGTCAATCTTTGATTTGATCTAGAATTTATTTTCTATAATTTTGATGAATTTGGTGGTCTATGGTTTTTCGTCCCATAGATGATATAACGTATTTGTGAATATATATATATATATATATATATATATATATATATATATATATATATATATATATATATATATATATATATATATATATATATATATATATATATATATATATATATATATATATATATAAACTTGTTGGTAATTATAATGCAGTAACGTCACAAGTTTTATTTTCGTTACATAATTTTAAAAAAAAATCCTGCAGCTTCACCGCTAAAAGGCACTTCCCAGCTTGTGGATCTTGGTTTACTAATACATTAATTCAAAATTCAAAATCCAGATCCAGTTCCCGATCCCTGATCCCGAAAAAATCGCAATCCCGATACCGATCCCAATCCCAAATAATTTTCAGTCCCATACGATCACTGATATATATATATATATATATATATATATATATATATATATATATATATATATATATATATATATATATATATATATATATATATATATATATATATATATATATATATATATATATATATATATATATATATATATATATATATATAATATATAATATACCCCGAATGATTCCAATTTCCTTTTTTTTTTTTTTTTTGTAATAATATGAGATTTAAAAATGATGAAAATCGAAAATAAAAGAAAAGGGTAAAAATTAAATTCATCCCTTATTTTTGTCCCCTTAAACCCCCTCTCAGTCTTCCATCCCCCAATTTCTTAATTTTGTTGAGGGATTTTCTCTATTGGGGCGGAAGGCGTGCATTGGAACGAGGACAAGCAATGGTGGGTGCGCTTGACGCGTCCACAACAGGTGATGGATCGGACTCAAGAAAATATTTTTTTACCCAAAGTAATTGCTATAGAAATATAAAAGTATGAACAGACTAATTGCTTCAAGATATATATATATATATATATATATATATATATATATATATATATATATATATATATATATATATAATATATATATATATATATATATATATATAATATATATATATATATATATATATATATATATATATATATATATATATATATATATATATATATATATATATATATATATATTAGTGTGGGAAGGTCATACCCAAAGATTGTTCCTATGCAAAATTTAGGGAAAATTTTCACCTATAGTCAAATTCTCTCCCAATTATAACTTAGAGTTGGCGGCCTCTTCTGATGAAATTAATGCAACCAAGGAACTACCAGCTTGTTCTTTATTAACTGTGCAGTGATGCAGAAAGTGTGTTACGAACAGGCGTGTCACCAGGCTGTCAAATTTTTTTTTAAAATTATTAGACAGAAACTAGGAGCACTCCGATAGCAATCGTTATCCTGTTCCATCATACCACATCCCATATATATATATATATATATATATATATATATATATATATATATATATATATATATATATATATATATATATATATATATATATATATATATATATATATATATATATATATATATATATATATATATATATATATTATATATATATATATATATATATATATATATATATATATATATATATATATATATATATATATATATATATAATATATATATATATATATATATATATATATATATATATATATATATATATATATATATATATGGCAGATGTTGCGCATATGATCTCAGTGAAGAAGTTTGTTTTCATGCTATGAATTTTTGGCGTTGACGCTTCTGCTCTTTTGTCAATTTATTGATAAATGTACCTTTGCTGCATATTTGTCTTCAAGCTCCAAGAAATTCCTCATTTCTTAGACTATCTTAACTCTAAAATGATACCCATTCTTCGTGCTTTTCTTCTCTCTTAAAACTTCTTTCATTCTGAAAATAAAGCTTGTGAGCTGTCTTACTATTTTTCTATGCAGAACAACTTTGAAAAATTGGTGAAGCTCCCTACTCGTATCGCTGTCCGCCTTGGAGACGAATCATAATTTGGACAAATCCAATATATTAGACATTTTTTTAACTATCAGCTATTATAATGTTAATCTCTTTCCTCCTCTGTGTTACTCCGATTACGTTCTAAATTTTGTATCCTGCTCTATATCTTTAAGTTTCCACCTTACCACTTTTAATAATATTGTACTGCAAATTGGTCGATCTTGTTGCCGTACTTCTTTGAATTTACTTTGGAATGATTATTCCCTGGACATAACCTCGCATGACCAAGGTGATTCACTCTGTCAATGAGAAACAGATTCATTCTCTTTCTCTCCCACTAAAACTCTTGAACCTATGGTTTAAGTCCTTCCACCAGGGGAATGCTTCATTAGAGAATTACTTTCGATTTCTATCTTCAGAAACCAATTCTACGTACTCATATTGGAATCATGCTAAGTATGTTCTCTGTCATACAATAAACATCTTTCTTAGTAGAAATTGCAATATTCTCTCGGGCACAGCGATGCAACTGATGTATTGAACGAACTACGATTGATACACCTTGTTTTCTTAAATCCAACATAAATCTGGAACGACTATCGGCAGATATTAATCTATATCGTAAAATATAAAAGTAAATACGAAATATGAAACTGCTTACCATGATTTAGTATACAATAGAAGAAAAAAATGTGGTTGTTTTCAAAACCTCAAAAACTCAATTACTTCAATTACGAGTATTTACTAGATGCAATTATCCAAACGGCTATAAAATCTTCACAGAAAGTATATAAATTAAATCTTCCCCCATTCTTAATATTCTTTGTGGTTTATTTACACTTGCTTGTTCATGAACAAATCACATTATCTCTCCTACACTGCCAAAATTGTCCTAACGAATTGTTGGGACAAGTGGCATAAATGTCACAACAAATTTTTTTCAGTTATTTTCTTATTAGAGAATAAATCGGTGAAGCGACTTTCTTATGCTTAGCATTTCCTTTCTCTATTGAAAATTTTACTGTGAAATTTTTGTCATTTGTCCCAGCGATTCGCTTGGACAATTTTTCAGTGTGCAAAACAAGCTTCTACAAAGTAGGATGTTCGGAACTTATTTTCACTACCATAGTTGCTTGATTCGAATAGTGGTATCGTCCTTTCCTATGCATCACATATTTAGGGTAGTTCCATCCATGCTGTTCTCCTTGAGAGGGTGGAGTCTAGGATGTTTCGCATTATCAACTCTCGCGTTCTCACTTTTTCTCAAATCCTTTTGGACTTCTAATTACTACATCATTTTCATTGCATTCGTACAATCACTATTATAACTTTACCCATTTTGAACTTCAATGGCACACCACCTCCTTTGAGGAGATATAACAGTTTTCATCCTTTTTCTCTCCAGCTATCTGACCCCTGCCTTAAAGGCTATGCTCATTCTTTTCAGTTCTTTACAGGTAAAGTATGGAATGCATTTTCTCTCATATTCTTCGCTTTCTTCGACTTAGACACACTTAAAGGCCTGATTTCTGGACATGTCGACCTTGGATTCGAACCAGCTCTGGTAAGTGTGGTGTAGGTCTTTGCTTTTTTCAACCAGAGGTGTCATATTATTATATATATATATATATATATATATATATATATATATATATATATTATATATATATATATATATATATATATATATATATATATATATATATATATATATATATATATATATATATATATATATATATATATATATATATATATATTCTCATAAGAGGAGAGGAAAAATCCCAACTATTTATATCGCTATTTTAATTTTTGGCTTTTTTAAATTTGAAGTGTATCCAAAAAACTGAGCAAGATTTTCTGAAATAAGTTTTGGAACGGTGTCAGACAAAAAAGCCGTTAAGTAGTTCCAAGTTGACGTCACGAGAGATGAAATGAAATTCCTCCGCGGCAAAAGTCGTTTCACTCTTACAAGAATTTTTCCTTATTTTGTCAACACAGGATTTTTTATTTTTTTTTTTAAAAAAAAAATTTTTTTTTTTTTTTTTTTTTTTTTTTTGATTCTTTAATTTTGCTTGGAACAAACTTTGCTGTTGTTTTCTTTTCAGAAATTTTTGTGACAAAAAAGATTTATGAAGAGTCATTCAGCTTATTTTAATTGCCTTTTATGTTTAGTTGTAATTATTTAATGAAATACCAAAAAATGTTTTAATTTAAGTTATTATCATTTTCAAAGATTATAAAAGCAAAAAAAAAAAAAAAAAAAAAAAAAAAAAAAAAAAAAAAAAAAAAAAAAAAAATTTAATCACAATTTAATAAAATTGAATTGTTCTGTGAATATTTTAAAGACTGATGCTGAAAAGTAAAGCTACAGAACCGATTTTGTAGACCCGAACCTGGACCCAGACCCGAACCCGGACCCAGACTCAAACCCTGATCCTGATTCTGACCCGAACACTGATCCTGATTCTGACCCGAACCCAGACCCGAACCCTGACCCGAACCCAGACTCATAATTAGAGAATACAAAAGACTTACTAGCTCTGGATCCCTGCTCAAGACTTTAGAGAATTTAAAGATTGATTTTGAGATCTCCCAAAACACTATGTAAATTCCCTATCATTTTATAGTGAAATTTTCTCACATTTTTGACAAAAAATAGTTCTCAAAATTCATTGATATTTATCTAAAATTCTTCTTCATTTTCAAAGATTCTTTTTTATGAATTTTTAAGATCTTTTCATTTCATTCATTCACTGCAAAAATTGTCCTAACGAATCGTTGGGACAAGTGGCAAAAATGTCAGCAAATATTTTCAGTTATTTTCTTATCTCAAAATAAACCGGTGAAACGATTTTTTTATGCTTAACATGTCTTTTCTCTATTAAAAATTTTACTATGACATTTTTTTGCCACTTGTCCCAACGATTCGTTAGGACAATTTTTCCAGAGTTGTAACATCATAAACAATCAGTTTTTCGCGTCAAATGTAAACAAAGCTAGATTAAAATATGTTTTGTTGAATTATTTTAGACAAGAATTTTAATATAGATTTTCATTGTACTTTAATATACATTTTAAATATATATATATATATATATATATATATATATATATATATATATATATATATATATATATATATATATATATATATATATATATATATATATATATATATATATATATATACTGTATATACACTGTATATATAAAGAGAGAGTCGAATAACTTGTACTTAAAATCATTAATTCTGTGCGCATGTATTAAGAATGATTATATAAACTGGAGATGAAAGCTTTTGTGCTACGTGTGTTTTTATCATTAAGTTCGTATCATCTTTGTCCCGTTTTATCCAAACCAGTTTTCTAACTCATTTGTAAAGGCTCTTTCAAAATCTCGTCTTGACACCGATCCATATTTTTTTTTCTTCTTCTCCCGAATGACAACCTCTTCCTTCCTGTCTTCAATCCTGTTCTCATTAGGCAGAATGAAGCAGGTTAATTTGTTTGTTTCTCTTCACAGTTTAGCACAGAGGCAATAACTTTAAAATAAGAGAGACCCGAAAAGTGGAGAGAGAGAGAGAAATTGACATTTTCGTGTGTCTCACTTGATATTTGTTTGTTTGTGTGTTTGTGTGTGTGTATGTGTATTTGTGTGTCAAAGAGAAGGACATAAAGCCTTATTAAATTGTGATGACAACATTGTTGAACGCGAAGGAACAAATAAGTTAAATCTCGACTTTTGTTTTCTGAGCTTTCAAAGAGATCTTTAAAAAAAAAAAAAAAAAAATGGATAAAAAAAAAATAATAGTATGATATCTAATCTGCTATTTATTTATCTTTCTTATCGTATCATAAAAGTAGTCATGTTTTTGTGTAGAAAGAACTGAAATTTATACATTTTACCATTGTAATTATTAACATAACAATGAGTTGATATATTATGTTATCCAACAGAATGATTTTTAAGTCATAGTATATATATACAAATAACAAAAGACATTTTTTAAAAAAGTAAATTTAATATATTTATAGATAAGATAATGATTTACGTATTATAAAATTATTTAATTGCTTTTTTTCTTTTTAAAGATATTCTTAACTAATGCTAAAATTCAATTAGACTTGCCCTTACATCATTTTATCGAAAACTATTTTGTTTTTTCCAATGTTGAAGCAAATGAATGTAATTTTCAGATTTCAGCCTCAACATGTGATCATATATGTAATCGTTTCTATATTTGTTTTCTGTAAAATTTATATTTAAACTACAATATGTTTTAAATACACGAGGGAAGGTAAAATAGATTGAGAATAATTTATGAAATATCAGTCACACTCTTTTTACTTTTTCAAATTATTTAAATAATGAAGTAATTTAGGGTTAGGCTGAAAAAAGAAATTTCTTAAGTTTTTTTTTTGAGGTTAGAAACGTTTTTTCTTTTCTATTTAGTTCAAGTCTTTCTTTTATAACAAATACCTTTTGTAAATATTCCTGCTCAAGTAAATTTGTATTCAAATTTTTCCGGATAATTATCATTTTCGGATAATTAATTTGTTTTATTTGAAGTATATTAATTATAATTAAGCATTCTGAATTCCAATGGTTCCGATGCTTTTAATTATGGTTGTCGCCAGAGTCTTTTAAAAATCTTTGTTTGATGCTTGCATAAACTTATTTTAATACCTACGGCCTTTCTTATATGGATTAAATTAAGTGATTGCTTAAATTAGTTAATTGATCAATTAAATTAAATTTTTAATAAATACTTACGTTTTTTTATATAGATCAGCTGATATTTGGTTACAGGGAAGTGTCCCCCAAAAATCAAGATTCTTAAAGATTTTCGCTGCAATTTCTCTTAAAAGTGAGTCTCTCCAGATTTTCGTGGAACACCTTTAATCTTTATTCGAGGAATGGATGGAATTATAAGTTGCTGATATTACTTCTTTTAATCAGAATGAGGGGTAGTGGTTGTTTTAGCTAAAGTAGATGTTAATATGAGCTGTATTTTCTTGCAACATGATTTCTTCGTGTGTTAAGGAAGCTAAAATGCATAAAAGCATAAAATGCATTCCGCCTTAAGAGACTGATTTCGAGTTTAAATTTTTAAATGGATCTGTAATGGTTGGAGATTATTTTCTCTTTGATAAGAAGCTAGCCACCCACTCTTTACTATTAATGTTCAGATACTGTTTCAAATTTTTTGAAAGAGTTTGTGGTTGGGAATGGAGTCAAAGGCTCTGTGAAATCTACTGTGACTAGGATTATGTCTGGCCCTTTTAATTTAAACGCTTTTATTATATAATGTGTTAGTTGATCAATAGTATTGCTGTAGAGAGTTGTTTTGAAATCCATTTTTGAAGGAAGAAATGAAGATCTGAGAATGTTCCTTTTTTCTGGAAAGGTTGCCGTTTCAGAGTTTGTCCTGGTAAGAAAGAAGTAAAATAGAGATGTATTTTAAAGGGTTGAACGATGTTTCATTATTATGTTTGAATTTGGAGACAGGCTTGTTGCCGAAACAAACTTTCAGGCGGGGCCAACGGTTTTCTAGGACGGGCATATATATATATATATATATATATATATATATATATATATATATATATATATATATATATATATATATATATATATATATATATATATATATATATATATATATATATATATATATATATATATATATATATATATATATATATATATATATATATATATATATATATATATATATATATATATATATATATATATATATATATATATATATATATATATATATATATATATATATATATATATATATATATATATATATATATATATATATATATATATATATATATATATATATATATATATATATATATATATATATATTATATATATATATATATATATATATATATATATATATATATATATATATATATATATATATATATATATATATATATATATATATATATATATATATATATATATATATATATATATATATATATATATTACTCAGCACAGAGTAAATAATCTTTTATTATGAAGAACTCCATCAAAAGAGAGTTATCCCTATTCGAAAAAATTTAATGCGATTAAAGAAAACGTAGCGATCCAGCGAAAACGGCCAAAACCAATCATATTTATGGGAAACTTATTTAAAAAATTATCAAAGGAAAAAATTTTTATATTGCTCTGTGTAAAAATATATAAATTTCACAGAAGAGATATAAATTTAATACGGGATATCGAAAAGTATTTTATACGTATTTATGGAATTAGGTATATATATATATATATATATATATATATATATATATATATATATATATATATATATATATATATATATATATATATATATATATATATATATATATATATATATATATATATATATATGCCGGCATTCGCGATAGGCCTGGCCCAGCCAGCGGTACCGCCGTGGGCCCGTGAAACCCTAGGATCTTCCTCGAAAGATCCAACTGACAGGACGATAGTCCTTCCTGGGGATGAAGAGTATATATATATATATATTATATATAATATATATATATATTATATATATATATATATATATATATATATATATATATATATATATATATATATATATATATATATATATATATATATATATATATATATATATATATATATATATATATATATATATATATATATATATATATATATATATATATATATATATATATATATATATATATATATATATATATATATATATATATATATATATCATCATCATCATTATCAGTCTTTATTTGTTCATATATATTTCAGAATTTCAAACACCCGCTTATGAATTGGCATAACCTCTTAATTGGTCCAAATCATTTGGGTCAGAGTATCTCAATTAATTCTAGTATTTAAAACAATACTCTTAATTCGACATAGTTCTATTACTAACTAACGTTTCTGGAGTTTATTCGTACTACTTTACACTTGGAGTTGTTCTAATTTTATTTTTCCGCTTTTTACATTGTCGTTTTTGTTTTTGTTTTGTTTTTTTTTTGTTTTTTTAACGTTCAGGCTTTGTTTAACTGATAAAATATTCTCGTAGTCCATCTATCATCGTTTCAGTTAATTATGTGATATGATCTACTGAACAACATTACCGCTGATTGACTTTAATAATATGTTAATTCTTTTTAAAGTCAATTTGTTTTATCTTCCAAGATGCAAGTCTCGCTGTTATATGTCATTGTAGGTAATACACATTGTTCGAAAACTATTCCCACCAATTAAAATAGGAAATTATTAAGGTGATGACATTTAATTTAGGTATAGTGCTCCAAATCAGCATTTCTCACATTTTTGTCTATTTTGGATCAGTTTAATATCAGATAATTTTTAGTTGTCCGGCCATTTAAAAACTACTAATAAAAAAATATGTTGTTAGAATGAATGACCCTTTATATGAATTTTATACATTCATCATAACATATATTGTAATGTAGAATGTAGGTATATGCCAATGAGAGAATAACCCTACTAGCGTTGAAGGATTCTGAGTTGTTACACCCATCAAAAATAACATTAATGTTTGGTTGCAAATTTATTTTAAAGCTAGGCGAAGAGATGAACCTGCGGAAAGATCAAATATCTTCGAGAAACCCTACTCATTACTACTAAACACTAATCGAGAGACACTACTCTAAACTCTCTTCTTCTACTGAATTCACCATGCCTTCAGATTTTTATTTATTAATTTAAGTACTTCTCTTTCTCTTCAAGTAGCACATATACCAAACACTGAAACTTCACTCCAAAATTAGCCACAAATACGCTATCATATCTTATGCTATTTTAATATTTCGAAAACATATCCGCCACCAAGTGGTTGATCTCTGTCATAAAAATCTCTCTATAGCATTTAAATAAACCCAAAGACTTCACTCCTCTCACTATATCGCCTTCTGATTCATTCATCTAATATTTAGACAACTGCAACCAATCTCTAATAAAGAGTCCTAAATTAATCATTCTCTAATATATCAAAAGGCAAATTTATGGTTTCCAGCATAGCACTTTATCAATAAACCACGAATATATATATATATATATATATATATATATATATATATATATATATATATATATATATATATATATATATATATATATATATATTATATATATATATATATATATATATATATATATATATATTGAGAAGATAAAGGAATGTGAAACAAGCATAAGCTATTCACTCCCTCCACCCCCTCTCCTGGATCGCTCTCTCCCTGTTCCCCACCATAGAAAGCCATCCCCGTATTTTTACGCTCGCGACGCGTCCCTCCGCACGGAAATTCAATCATGTGTACGAGAACTTTTCATGTCTATGTTTGTGTTGTTGGCATCAAAAGATCGAAAGGAGATCTTGAGAAGATTATGAAGATCCTCGTCTTATGCGAATAAAGGGATGGGAAGGGTCGGTGGAGGGAGAGAGAGGAGAGAGAGAGAGAAGAAAAAGAAGAAGATGGAGTGTGGACGAGGAATTGGAACCGAAAGAAAGACAGGGAAATACAAAGAAAGGAAGAAAAAAAAATATTGATGAAAACAAGTCGAAAAATGCACTTTACATTGAAGGAGATGTCGGTGTGATATAAAAATTGCTCTTTAAAGGTTGTTAATAGCGACTCCAATTGGTTTGGGAAGGAAGAAAATTATATTATTGGATTTAAAAAAACGTTCTTCAAATTTGACGAAATGTTTTACGTCTCTTTCAAAGTTTGCTTCTTTAAATAAATATTGTCTTTAGTAGGTATATATATATATATATATATATATATATATATATATATATATATATATATATATATATATATATATATATATATATATATATATATATATATATATATATATATATATATATATATATATGTGTGTGTGTGTGTGTGTGTGTGTGAGCGTGTCAGTGTACGTTTGAGTGAGTGTGCATGCTGCGTATTGCGTGTGAGTGTGCGTGTACGTGTTGCGTGAGAGTGTGCATGTGCGTGAGCGTGTACATGTTGCGTGTGAGTGTGCGTGGGCGTGTGCGTGTGCGAATGTTTGTCGTATCGTTTTAATATTCAAACTAATTTTATATGCAAACTTGTAATCTTTAAAGTGAGCACAAAAGAAATTAAGAAATTTATTCACAAAAAGTTTTTATATTTATACCAGTTGTTTCATTATTTAATTGCCTTCTTTTTTTTCTTTCTTTTTGTTCTTTTTTCTTTTTCTTTTTTTTGTTACCGTTGTTCTTATTCTTGTACTTTTCTTCTTCTTTTTCTTCTTTTATCTTGCTGATGTTCTTCTTCTTTACTTTGTTCTCTTTCTTTTTTATTGCATTTCTTCTTTTTCGTTATGTTATTTTTTGTTCTTATTGTAGTCCTTACTGTTCTTCTTCTTCTACTTGATTTTCTCCTTTTTCTTCCTCTAACTCCTGTTCTTCTTCATTTTCTTTTTAGTCTTCTCTTTTTCTATTTTCT
>SEYY01001312.1:0-5000 GCA_009176605.1 Armadillidium nasatum | reverse complement strand
CTCTCTCTCTCTCTCTCTCTCTCTCTCTCTCTCTCTCTCTCTCTCTCGTGATAATCATTGTATTTTTATCAGTCTATTTTTTTCGTTCTTTAATAAGAAATGCATACCTGTGCACACATACGAACAAACTTTCTTCATTTGTTGATTCATTTTTATCCATATCTGTTTTCTGGTCCTCTGACTTCCTTTTGTGATTTCGAATCTTCCATTAAATACAAACGGGAATAGATTCACAGAAGAAAAAAAAAAAAAAAAAAAAAAAAAAAAACTCAGTGTAAAGTGAAGGAAGATAAAAATAAATTCAAATGTAAACACTACTTTTACTTTAAGTATATATATATATATATATATATATATATATATATATATATATATATATATATATATATATATATATATATATATATATATATATATATATATATATAATAAAAAAATATATATATATATATATATATATATATATATATATATATATATATATATATATATATATATATATATATATATATATATATATATATATATATATATATATATATATATATAGAAGAGAGGAGAGAGAGAGAGAGAGAAAAAAAGAGAGAAAGATTGAGATAAAAAGAGAAAGAGATAGAGAGAAAGAAAGAGAGAGAGATAAAGAGAGAGAGAGAGAAGAGAGAGAGAGAGAGAGAGAGAGATGAACCATTAAGTAACTGCAGGAGGTTTGGGATTTTTGCATGGATGAAAGGTTAAGATTTTCCTTCAATGTTTCCTTAGGGAAAAAAAAATTTCTTCTAATACTAAAAGTATTATCTGTTCTGTGACGTTATTTATTAAAACTACTCCACGAATTATAACGTCTCTTTATTCAAATAAGTAAAAGTGTGAAATAAAATATTATTTAAATAAATTATTAAATGTTATTCTGTTGATTATATATTTAGCACAGTTATTACTATGCCTTAATATCTAAATGATAATAATAATAATAATAATAATAATAATAATAATAATAATAATAATAATAAAATAATAATATAATAATATAAAATGTAAAAAAAAAAAAAAAAAAAAAAATATATAATATAATATATATATAATATATATATATATATATATATATATATATATATATATATATATATATATATATATATATATATATATATATATATATATATATATATATATATATAATATAATAATATAATAATATATAATATAATAATAATAATGAATAATAATAATATAATTCAGACATTTATGAAATTAAATTTTACCGATGCTTTTATTTTATATTTTGGACATTCAAAATAATAATTACTCATCAGAAATACATACGTACATGTATGCATGCATACATAGATACATTCATACAGAGGTGTTCATCGTTACTCAAAAAAGTAATTCCGTTACCGTTACTCGTTATTCCGTTTCTTTGAAAGGGAAATTAAAAGTAACGGAAGGAAATAACGGACGTTATTCGGTACGCTACATGAAAGGAAAAGTAACGAGTTCGTTACTCCATTACTCAAAGACTAGTTCCGTTGGTAACGGAGTAACGCAGAAACGGATCGGTGCCCACCTCTTCATATATATATATATATATATATATATATATATATATATATATATATATATATATATATATATATATATATATATATATGTCTTCTTTGGCCTTCAGAAATTGTTTAAATCCCTAGCTGAGGTTAATCTTAATGAAATATTCGTCTTTGCTGATTTTCAAGGGCAATCCCCATTGTCGTCAATAATTTTGGATTGAAGGCAGTCACTTTGCTAAGCTTTCTGAAATCAATGCATTAGGTTTCGTCTCCTTCCTTCTTCTTCACGACTACAGTTGATGACCCATTATGTGAGTTCGACTCTCATATGATTCTCATTTCTATTACTTTCTTTACTTCCTGGTCCAGTTCCTTCTATGTAGCATCATTATGAGTTCTTCAATTATTAACTTTATGTCATGTTGTATTATACTTGTAATTTCAAGATCGTCAATGAATATGTTATCGTATTTTTTAAAGAGTTTTCTGTGTTATTCTTTCTGTTTCTTTTTTATCTTATCACCGATTTTTATGTCATCGATATTTTCAGTTGTGATACTGTTCGCCAGTTAACTTGTTCGATTGGACCTCGGTCCCTGTTTTTCCTTTTTCGTAGTTGTAGTTCTCTAATACCGCGGTTCAAGTTTTCTTGGCAATATCACGATTTTCCATAACTCTCTTCACTTAGAGTTTAACGAGAATACTATAGTAAGTTTCCACCTAATCTTTTCATTCTGACTCTGTAGTTATTTCCTCCTTCCTGCAAAAACTTCGAATAGTCTTTTATATTTCATCAATAATTTATTACTTTCTGTTAGAAGCAGACCTAAGACCAGTTCTTTCTTTCGACATCTTGTCATAATGATGTTTGCATTTGTGGAGGATTTACCCAGATTTTCCCTGAGCTCTTTAACGTTTCCGTTAATATTTTTTTTTAATTCTTACACGTTATGGTAAATGTTTCGAACTTCAATTTCCTGATCTGTTCATAGCTCTCTTATTAAGCATTTATGGAGAGTCTCTGGCTTTTCTTTCTCATAGAACCCAGTTAAAATTGGTGCTCTCTTGAGACCTTTCTTGGTAAGCAAACATAAGTGGTCCTGCAAAACAACGCCATTGCTTCAGCTGTTCGTGGCATAGCTTCTTCGGCATGAGCTTGAGCATGCCATTGAATTTTTCCATTAGGTCGTTTCACATTGAATGGTTTGAACTTGTGTCCAGTTGTTTTATTTTCAGTGTATTCTTTGTGAATGCATTTAGAAATAAATTGTGTTAAAAGGATCAGTTAGTTTTTCCTCATGAATTATTAGGATAGAAAATCTCTAAGAGAAGTTTGCTGTTTTGATGTTCGTCAGGGACAATATTTCTAGGTATCTTGTAGAGCAGTCCACGAATGTGAATATATATCTATGTTCTACTTCATATAGGAGAATGATTACTGTAACAAAGTCAACTGCTACCCTTTTAAATGAAACATCTTTTAGTTGCACACTTGTAATTGAATTTCTCAAGACTCTTCCCCTTAGGACTGCTTTCTGATACACATCGTAAGAATGGCGGAACCTCACCCCATTTCCCAGCAACCTTGTCCGGTAAAAATTGTTTTCGATCTTACCTTGAGTATTCGTTATTCCCAAGCCTGACACCTTATGCCGAATCGTGGGTAATGCACATTATACGTCTTTACCTCGTCGGTACTAAAACTTTACAGATTTATTCACCACCATCTTTTCCAACATATACAATTTATTTTCTGTCGAATATGTTTCGCATTGTTGAAATTTTATCGTTGCCCATCTCGAATAACAGGTTCAGTGTTTCATTTTCTTCTTGTAATTTTGGAAGTCGTTCATGGGTGATTCAGAGAGTTTCATATTATTTGCTTTCGACGACGATCCTCACAGTTATTGGAATTTCATTTTCCTTTAGACTTTGGATTTCCGATTCAACGGACTGTCAAACTGAAGGTTTCACTCCATGTGTGTAACTGATCAGTACGTCATAAATACCACCTGACAAACAGGGTGAGTCAGCATTTCACTTGTGTGAGGGTATCCATTTCTTTCTTTGCAAATGAAGCTTCTGGTATAGTATTATCGAAATGGACCAAGTGTATTCAAGTATCCATCAAGTGTATCCATCCAGTGGATTGACGTGTCTTGATAAACTCCTTAAAAATACTTCGCTGCATCATCATTCGCGTACTACTGGTGCAGATTGTCAGTTGATAAGTCCAGTTACGACAAGCATTTCTTTTCTCCTGTCGTCGTTTTGATGCAAATCTGATTTTAAGACAGGTCTTTCTTCAATCACTTTTTTTGGAGTAAGCAAATCACTTTTTAATTTTATCCAAGAGAGTAAAGTTAGTTCAACCGTCGTTCATTTCTGTCAGGGTTCATGTCACAACATATTTATGCCTTGAATTAAGACTTGTTTTGCAGCATCTTACTTATTGCTTATCATGCTATTATTATTATGCTATTATTATTATTATTATTATTATTATTATTATTATTATTATTATTAATAATAATAATAATAATAATAATAATAATAATAATAATAATAATAATAACGACTGTAATTATAAAAATAATGATAATAATAATATTATATTATTATTATATTATTATTATTATTATTATTATTATTATTATTATTATTATTATTATTATTATTATTATTATTATTATTATTATTATTATTATTATTATTATCGCAAGCAGTCTCAATTTTTTTGGCATTTTAATTTTAGTCCTATTAATTCCGGTCGATTTCTTTGCTCATGTAAATGCATTCCGAAGTCCTTTATTGCGACCGTCGCAATTTCAACGGATTCTTTACTCAAATTCGACACGGCTTTCCGCTTTATATGCACCACTCAACGTTGCACACGCAAGCACACACCACACACACACACACACACACACACACATATATATATATATATATATATATATATATATATATATATATATATATATATATATATATATATATATATATATATATATATATATATATATATATATATATATAGAAGGGGGGAGGGAGAGAAAGTCTTTTGTCATAGAAATAAAAGGGAAAACATAAGATACTACTGAAGTTAAACATTTTGGAAAAAGGAAAACAAAAAACATTGAAAGTATTGTCAATGAAAATTTTTAAATCAACTCTGGTTTAAAGGCCGTATTCGACATCACGTTTTCCCGTGCAGCTTCCCCACTCGGCTTCCCCGCTCTGCCATATAAAAGAAGACATTGCTGATTGGAATAGAAGAAATTTATTATAATGTTAATGTTGCTTGAAAAACACCTTAACAATTGTTTCTATGCATCAGGATTCGCGTTATACTGTTGCAATTTACCATTTGGCATGATAAGAGAGTAAGATGTTGCGTGAAATGAAATTGAGATGATGTTTTGTACTTGCCTTACCCTAGCGACATTTTGT
>SEYY01001311.1:0-25648 GCA_009176605.1 Armadillidium nasatum | reverse complement strand
CATGTTTTCTCTGCCCCAATTTGAAATACGAGAAAGATCAGAGGTTAAGGATAAATAGGATAAATAGAAGTAATAGCAATATGACAACAATTAAGGAATTAAGAAAGAACCCGGTTTCTTCATGAAAAAATTTGACAAAGCCACGATTTCTGCGGAAGGAAAGATCCAAAGAGAAAGTTGCAATAGTTTGTTGAAATTTGGTGGAAGCTTAGAAGAACAATTTCAAGTTTTGAAACCCATAGGAGGTATTCCCAACAAACTTTCCTTTAAGTGGCCAGATCAAAAAGAATAGACAACAAAAAATATTAGATGAGAGGTGGAAGAAGAAGGAAAAGATTGGTATCGAAGTTATCTAAAGTGAAGTTACTGGTAAAAAAGCAAGTGAAGAGTTCATACAGCTTTAATAGAGTACAATGGAGAACTGTCAAAATCTGTTAAAGCAAGAAAAATATAAGAAACAAAGTTACATGAAAGCTTTTTGTCAAAGGAAGGAATATGAAAGAAACAAAATTACAAAAGATATTTTGCAGAGTATCAGGAAAGTTAAAATACAAAAAAAAAAAAAAAAAAAAAAAAAAAAAAAAAAAAAAAAAAAAAAAAAAAAAAAAAAAAAAAAAAAAAAAAAAAAAATTTTAAGCAAAAAAATTATTTTTTATATTTTTTTTTAAAAAAAATTAAAAAAATATTATTATTATTATATTATTATTATTATTATTATTATAATTTTTTTTTTTTTTTTTATTTTTATATTTTTATTTCATGAATTTTTGGTCATCAAGATATAAAGTCTGATAAATAATTTAATATAAATAATTAGTTTTGTAGAAAATGCAAAAATTATTTCACATATAAAATAAGTTATCTCATATATATATATATATATATATATATATATATCTTAATATATATAAATATATATATATATATAATATATATACTTATGAAAAATAGAAACTTTTCCTACCTACATCCAAATACTATTTACGTTAGCATAAATGTATTACAGAGGCCAAAAAATACACAAAGGAGCAAGCAATGAGAGAATGAAATAAAAAGAAAGGCATAACAATACTCACAACACATAAAAAAAAAAAAAAAAAAGAAAGAAAACCTTGCATTCATTAAAATCACTAAAACGAGAAACACAATAAAAAATTGATCTCTTTCTTGAAAATAAATGTCCCAGAGAGGCATGATTTCATTTAAGGTACAAACTGAGGAAAATAAACTTTTTATTCTGTATATAATATATTATATATAATATTATATAATATATATATTTATATATATATATATATATATATATATATATTATATTATTATAAGACTCCAAAGGTCAAATTTAGGACAAAATCAAACAATTTAATATTATGCAGACATTTAGATAAATTGTCTTCTCATTTGGTGGCAAATGGGTACTGGTTAAATATTCTGTGCTACAAATCTAGTGGTCAATCCCTTTATGTTTTTCATATTTTCTCTCTTCTGTAGGGTACACAAGAATTTAACCTCACTTGTAGCCTTCCTCCATTAGACACTCATTTACCTTTATCAGCACAAAGTGTGGGGTAATGTGAGAAAATCTGTTTCCTTATTCTTAACTGCAAGTAACTACTGTACTTGTGATTAAACTGACAAGCAGCACGCAATTTAAAAGAAATTTATCACCATAAAACACAGTGCTACAAGACCTACAAAGAATTAACGTGATCTAGATAGCAAAAATGAAGTAGCAATAAGATTGGGCTTCCAAATGACACCTACACCTCGTATAATTAATGATAAGGCATAATGTAAGCAACTTCATGTCACCAGAAATGGTAAAATATACAAATGGCACAAGGATTATGTAATCTGAAGAAGCCTACTCTTTTTCACTTTCCTCAACTTCCAATGTGGATTTACTACTCTCCTACCACTTTAACTGACATGTAAATATAATTATCTTTCACTGTTATTATATGACATTTTTGGAATTTCATCTCCTCACATTATTGAAAGAGGCACCCGCTTACATCTCCATTAAACAAATTTTTTACATTCTAACTTCAACAAAACTTTCGTTTTTTCCTCATTCATTTTCTTTATAATTTAATCGGAATTTCACTTGTAATTTATGTTTAATTCATACTGTCAAACTTCTATCGTTAAATCAGTCTTGTTATGCAGTTGATCAGCAATCTCTCTTCTTCTATATTTAAGAAAGTTATTAATTCAGAGGTGAATGAATAAGACACAGAAAGGAAAGTAGAAAAATTAAAACAGAAAAAAAAAATTTCATATACGGTCTGGAAGTTCTAACGCTAGTGTATTGTTACAACCTCCTCTTCTAATGTTTATCCACCCTCCCCTCCTTAAAATATAATTATAAATACTTAAAGATTTTGAATTAGATTTAATAGTAAATACTAGTGGTGGGGCGATTCCCCCCCCAAAAAATCCGATTCTGATTCTGATGCCAATTCCAACTGAACTCTCGATTCTGATGCCAATTCTCTCACTACTGTGAAAGAATAAGAATACTTTTAAAAAACCTGTAATATAATTCATTTTTATTAGACACAATTCAATAATGAAGTTTACTGAAAAAGTACATACATAGTTCAACATCCTTACATTTATTGAAGGATGCAAAAGAGCAACACGTTTAATTTTTTAAAAAACTAATATTTATCATTTTTAACCAGAAACTTTCTATATTGAAAGCAATTTTGCCAATAATATCCCCCTAAATATATTATATCATATATATATATATATATATATATATATTATATATATATATTATATATATATATATATATATATATATAGATATATTTATATAGGTATATATATATATAGTTAGTCCCCAGTGGGCAAGGTGAGGAAAAAACTAAAACAGAGGAAAAACGGAAGAACGCATAAACGCGACGTGACCCGTACACGATGCTTAAAAGGTGCAAGTCAAAGGAAGTGGGAAAACAAATGAGTGTTCCGACTACAGTAGGACATAGAAAGAATATAGCGTAATCTGTGGTCAGATTGAACATAGATAGATGTGTAAAAGTCGCGTCGACGAGCCTTCTCAATGAAGGATGTATGTACAGGAGAATTTAGAAGAGCAATGTCCATTGAAATAGATTTAGGAGAGTGACGCAAAATTCTCCTGTCAGCATACATCCTTCATTGAGAAGGGCTCGTGCGACGCGACTTTTACACATTCTCATTCTATGTTCAGCTCTCTGACCACAGAATTAACGCTATATGCTCAATCTTCTATGTACTCTACTGGTAGATCTGGAACACTCCCTTTATTTGTTTTCCCAACTTCCTTGACTTGCACACTTTTAAGCAACAGTGTATCGAAACATGTCTACGTTTAATGATCGAATTCCGGTATTGCCTAACTCTGGTGGAAATTAGTAGGCCTCTGGCCTTGCCCACTAGAGGAGACTACATATTATATTATATATATATATATATATATATATATATATATATATATATATATATATATATATATTATATATATATATATAATATATATATATATATATTATAATATATATATATATGTGGTATTTAATTTTCATTGAGCACACGGGAATATGTATTTTCAAAATTTAGCTTTCAGTTATAAGATGTATTCTGGTTAATGGTTATTCTTAATATTAAATTTTCAGTTTTTTTAAAAATTAAAACGTGTTGCTCTTTTGCATTCCTTCAATAAAATGTAAGGATGTTTGAACTAATGTATGTACTGTATTTCAGTAAACTTCATTTATGGAATTGTGTCTAATTAAAAGCTGAATTATATTACAGGTTTTTTAAAAAGTATTCTTATTCTTTCACAGTAGTGAGAGAATTGGCATCAGAATCGAGAGTTCAGTTGAATGGCATCAGAATCAGAATCGGATTTTTTGGGGGGGGAATCGCCCCACCACTAGTATTTACTATTAAATCTAATTCAAAATCTTTAAGTATTTATAATTATATTTTAAAGGAGGGGAGGGTGGATAAAAAAAACATTAGAAGAGGAAGGTTGTTAACAATACACTAGCGTTAGACCTTCCAGCACCGTATTATGAACAATTTATTTTTTTCTGTTTTAATTTTTCTACTTCCTTTTCTGTGTCTTATTCATTCACCTAACTGAAATTAATAACTTTCTTAAATAATTAAAGAGAGAGAGATTGCTTAGTCAAACTGATAACAAGACCTGATTTAACGATAGAAGTTTGACCAGTATGAAAATTAAACATAAATTACAAGTGAAATTCCGAATTAAAAATTAGTAAAGAAAATGATGAGGAAAAAACGAAAGTTTTGTTGAAGTTAGAATGTAAAAAATTTGTTTAATGGAGATGTAAGCGGGTGCCTCTTTCAATAATGTGAGGAGATGGAATTCACAAAAATGTCATATAATAACAGTGAAAGATAAATTATATTTACAAATGTCATTATAAAGTGGTCAGGAGAGTAGCTAAATCCACATTGGAAGTTGAGGAAAAGTGAAAAAATAGAAGTAGGCTTCTTCAGATTACATAATCCTTGTGCCATTTGTATATTTTACCATTTCTGGTGACATGAAGTTGCTTACATTATGCCTTATCATTAATTATACGAGGTGTAGGTGTCATTTTGAGGAAGCCCAATCTTATTGCTACTTCATTTTTGCTATCTAGATCACGTTAATTCTTTGTAGGTCTTGTAGCACTGTGTTTTATGGTGATAAATTTCTTTTTGAATATATGCGTGCTGCTTGTCAGTTTAATCACCAAGTACAGTAGTTACTTGCAGTTAAGAAAAAGGAAACAGATTTTCTCACATTACCCCACACTTTGTGCTGATAAAGGTAAATGAGTGTCTAATGGAGGAAGGCTACAAGTGAGGTTAAATTCTTGTGTACCCTACAGAAGAGAGAAAATATGAAAAATATAAAGGGATTGACCACTAGATTTGTAGCACAGAATATTTAACCAGTACCCATTTGCCACCAAATGAGAAGACAATTTATCTAAATGTCTGCATAATATTAAATTGTTTGATTTTGTCCTAAATTTGACCTTTGGAGTCTTTATATATTATATATATATATATATATATATATATATATATATATATATATATATATATATATATATATATATATATATATATATATATATATATATATATATATATATATATATATATATATATATATATATATTACAGATAAAAAGTTTATTTTCCTCAGTTTGTACCTTAAATGAAATCATGCCTCTCTGGGACATTTATTTTCAAGAAAGAGATCAATTTTTTATTGTGTTTCTCGTTTTAGTGATTTTAATGAATGCAAGGTTAGTTCTTTTTTCTTTTCTTTTTTTTTTTTTTTTATGTGTTGTGAGTATATTGTTATTGCCTTTCTTTTTATTTCATTCTCTCATTGCTTGCTCCTTTGTGTATATTTTTTGGCCTCTCTAATACATTTATGCTAACGTAGATAGTATTTGGATGTAGGTAGGAAAAGTTTGTATTTTTTCATATATATCTTATATATATATATATATATATATATATATATATATATATATATATATATATATATATATATATATATATATATATATATATATATATATATATATGAGATACTTCATTTTTTATAATGTTGAAATAATTTTTGCATTGTTCTATAAAATTACCATAATTTATATTAAATTATTTATCAGACTTTATATCTTGATGACCAAAAAATTTTCATTGAAATAAAAATATAAAAATCAGTTCTTCTATTCTATATTTCCATAATAATAATAATAATAATAATAATAATAATAATAATAAGCCATGATACAATAATAATAATAATAATAATAAATTGCGTTGCTTTGCCTAAATATAAAAATTATTTTTTCTCTTCATATCCACATTTTACTTTATTTTTTTGCAGTATAATTTATTTGTCCAAGTTTATTCATACTACGGCTCCAACTTCAATTAAAATTTAACTTAAATTTTTTTTTTTTTTTTTTTTTTTTTTTTTTTTTAACTTTTCTGATACTCTGCAAAATATCTTTTGTAATTTTGTTTCTTTCATATTCCTTTCCTTTGACAAAAAGCTTTCATGTAATTTTGTTTCTTATATTTTTCTTCCTTCAACAGATTTTGACAGTTCTCCATTATACTCTATTAAAGCTGTATTAACTCTTCACTTGCTTTTTTGCCAGTAACTTCACTTTAGATAACTTCGATACCAATCTTTTCCTTCTTCTTCCACCTCTCATCTAATATTTTTTGTTGTCTATTCTTTTTGATCTGGCCACTTAAAGGAAAGTTTGTTGGGAATACCTCCTATGGGTTTCAAAACTTGAAATTGTTCTTCTAAGCTTCCACCAAATTTCAACAAACTATTGCAACTTTCTCTTTGGATCTTTCCTTCCGCAAAAATCGTGGCTTTGTCAAATTTTTTCATGAAGAAACCGGGTTCTTTTTTTAATTCCTTAATTGTTGTCATATTGCTATTACTTCTATTTATCCTATTTATCCTTAACCTCTGATCTTTCTCGTATTTCAAATTGGGGCAGAGAAAACATGGTTGTTTTCAATGCCTCAAAAACTCAATTCCTTCATCTCTCCACTCGTCACAATCTTCCACACAACTATGATATCTTCTTTGAAAACACACAACTCAAGCCTTCATCTGTTCTTAATATTCTTGGTGTTTCTTTTTCTCGTGATCTTTCTTGGAAAGATCACATTACTTCTCTTTCTAAACAAGCTTCTAAGAGGTTGGGTGTTCTGAGGCGCCTTCAGAATTACTTCACGCCACCCCAGTTGCTTGCTCTGTATAGGGTGTTGTTCGCCCCTGTATGGAGTATGCTTCGCACATCTGGGGTGGTTCCACACATACAGCTCTCCTAGAGAAGGTGGAGTCAAGGGCATTTCGTCTCATCAACTCTCCTGCTCTTACTAACTTTCTTCAATCTCTTTCTGCCCGTCGAATTGTTGCGTCACTTCTCTCTTTACTATCGCTATTACAACGGACACTGCTCTTCTGAACTCTCTCGTCGCATACCTCCTCCATTGAGAAGAGCTCGTGCGACACGCCTTTCTATACATTCTCATCCTTTCTCTGTCCAACTCTCCGACCCCAGACTTAACCGCTATGCTCAGTCTTACATATACTCTACTGGTAAAGTCTGGAACACACTCCCTTCATCTGTTTTCCCAACTTCCTTTGACTTGCATACTTTCAAACGCCGTGTATCTGTACACGTCGGCCACCATCGACCATGATAATAGATCTTTCCCAACTCCGGTGGAATTTGGTAGGCCTCCGGCCTTTGCCCACCGGAAAAAAGAAAAAAAGAAACTTAATATCTGGTCAATGAAAGAAAAATTTTAATGAAAATATTTTCTTTCCTATAGGTGGTTTTCCTTCTGTAGAGAGTACTGCGATTTTTATTTTTACCATTATCCTGATTATATTAAAAGCTTTCGAAAATGTATGGTAAAAGATCGGAATTTGTGATCTTGCCTCATTTGATTCTATCCTTCACTTTGTAACTTTATTTCTGATTTTCTATTTGGTCGTTCCATTGCAGCTGTTATAGAGGTCACAAACGTATCAAAATTTATATTTATAAAAGCCTCTAATTATATTTTATTAATTAATTTTAAATGCCTTAGAAATACCAAATGGAACAATATGTTTTACAGATTTTACATAAGATTGATTATAGATTTTGATTTATTTTTATTTTATTGTAATTTTAGAAATCAATCCTATTTACCTCATTAAATTTGCATCCTGATATATCCATATAGCAAACGAATCTCTTATTTCTTTTATCAGAGATCAGATAATCAGCATGCTCGAGCAGGAACAAAGTAGAGAGAAAATTATTGAAACGTTGACCAATATCCCAACTGCTTTGAACATTGAAGATATTCCAGATTTTTGTTCGTTGGCTCGCTATTACGCACTGAAAACTCCAAATACATTCAAAAAAGTATGTTTGATTAAATGTTAATTTGTATTTTTAATTAAAAATTTTAATTTTAGAAATTTGTAAATTGGAAAACTTTTTATGCCTAAGATTTTTTACAATAGAAACAAGATTGATTATATATTCCTTGAACTTAGTACTTAATGTGCAACAGTGATGTGAAACTGAAAATTATGGTTCCAGTTCCATGTTTTTTAAAATTACTGCCCATACGAGATACCAAAACATATTTAGCTAATATTCTCTAGAGTCTAAATGCCATTTGTAATTAAACTGAATATTACATGTTGAAATAATTTCACTGTTCGAATAATATTTTCAAAATTCTATAGTATACTTTCCTAATTTGTGTTTTTTATTTCATAACAATATTTACATTTTTTTATGACTGACAAAAGTGTCATATTAAGGAAAATTGTTTATTGGCTTTATTATTAGGCCAGTAATCGACATTAATCCCATTTGTACATATCCTTTTATTAATATCCTAAAACATTGGTAAAATATGACTTTACAATGTGTGAAGGATACAGAATTTACTCAAATTCTAAATTCAAGACGCTTATTATTAATTTTTATTTAAAAGGGACTCGCTGCATACTGAACTGTAAATTTAAATATGTAAACTTTTAATATGCATAAAGTTTTCTCTGTAGAACGAGCATAATGAAAGGAGGAAAAAAATTATAGGTTTCAAATTTAATGACATTTCCTTTAGTACAACTGTTCACCCAAATTCAAGTACTGATTCCAGCTCACCATTTTTGGTATCAAAAGGAAGTTTGTTTTATCTGCAAACTTTTTATAAATATATTTGTAAGTTTGCCACCCTTCTAGTCTATACCATTGTCTTCTGCATACTTTTTTCTACAAGGTTTCCATCATCATTATTTCTTCTGATTGACAGTCGAATTCTTCAACGTATTCAAATTTAAGTCTTATCCATCCTGATTTTGTTTTTACTTCTCTTCTTCAGTTTAACTTCTTCCGTATCAAAATCTTTCATTTTATCTCTTCATAATTTGTCTTTTTCTAAATCGTCTTTAATAGAATCTTGCTTTGCAATGTCCTTTATGAAATCCTAACCTTTATTTTACTTTTTTCCTCGGAAACACTTTTTTTTTTTTTTTTACCCACTCAAAATAGTTGTTCTTTTTACGTATTTTTATTTTAGGGTTCATTTAGGATCTTGTTTCTTAAATAGTAGTAAGAAAGGGCAGTAAATTGCCATCTTATCTTTATTTTTAAGTAACTATAATTATGTTTCATATTCTAATATTTATACATTATTATTATTATTATTATTATTATTATTATTATATTATTATTATTTTATTATTATTATTATTACAGGAATTTTCAACCTTAATATTTGGTTCAGTCTATATGGGTAACAGTGAGAGTGAAAATTTTGTTGGGAACTTACCATTGTCGCAAGCGCTTTGTTTGCCAGTCTCGTCACAGGAAATATTGGAAATAACGGATATGGTAGAAGAAGCTCCCGACGGAATAGAACAAGTATATATATATATATATATATATATATATATATATATATATATATATATATATATATATATATATATATATATATATATATATATATATAATATATATATTAATATATGATTAAAATAATATGAACTTGCGAAGAAAACAGATAAATTCATTTTATAGCAAACTTTTTTTTTATGACAATACAATTTCAGGTCAGAAAATAAAATGAACATAATTTTGTGAAATGCATTTGACTAAATTTTTTATTTTTTATTTATTTTTTTTTTCTTTTTTTAAATTATTGAAAATATGTGAAGCTTAAAAATTAAAAAAAAAACAAAACATTAAATATAGAAGGAATGTTAACAAGAATAGAAAATGTAAATAAATAAAGGGAAAAATAGACAAGACAAGAAGAGAGAAAAGGAAAGAAAGAAGAATGAAAGAGAGATCAAACAATTACAAGTGACAAAGAAGGATTATGGGATTAATTGTTTTTATATATAAGGATTCCGAAATTTTAAGCTCTTCGTCATTAGAATCGTTTTAGAGAATAGAAAAGTTTGACGAGATTGGAGTGATCCCTGATATATATATATATATATATATATATATATATATATATATATATATATATATATATATATATATATATATATATATATATATATATATATATATATATATATATATATATATATATATATATATATATATATATATATCCACCACTCACGGCAAAGCCCTAGTCAAGGAGGGGGTGTTAAAGGAATAAAAATAAAATGAATGAAAAAAACCTATTGGTCCCACCTTACGCAAATTTCTTAGGTGACTTCAGACGCTTGGTTTAAAGAAATTGAGATCAAAGTCAGCAGGAAACACAAGATGGGAGAGAGTTCCACAAAACAGAGACGGCCGGAAAGGTGGAGGTACCACAGCGGACAACCCATGAGTTGCCTATGTCCACACAAAATATATGCAGAGACAATGCATGCCTTGTGCTACGAGGATGCTGTAAAGGTGGATGTATGCGAGTGGACAGTTCACTCGAATATTTGACGCTGTAGTACCTATAGAAAAAGAGACAAGGCACCAACGTCACGTCGCAAAGGTAAAGGGTCAAGTGAATTAGAAAGAGTGGAACAGTTTATAAGGTTTGACTCAATCCTCTCAAAAAAAAAAAAAAAAAAAAAAAAAAAAAATTCTAGTGAAACCTGAGCCACCCCAGATATGGAGCAGTACTCCATACAAAGGCAGATGAGGCCCTTGTATAATTGGAGTAACTGGGAAGAAGAAAATAATTCTCGCAGTCTAAACAGAACTCCCAGCTTGTTTGAGGCAGCCCTAGCAACCATTGTGATGTGAGGTTTCCAAGACATTTTTTTTTTGGTTTATGTGAAGGCCGAAGATGTTTATATTGTCATATATATATATATATATATATATATATATATATATATATATATATATATATATATATATATATATATATATATATATATATATATATATATATATATATATATATATATATATATATATATATATATATATAGGTGGGATTTTTTCTTGTGGATTGCCGTCCATCTGAACAGTACAATGCAGGCCATTTACCGAATGCTTTTCATTTAGACTCGAATTTGGTAGGTTTTCAAATTTTTTAATTGAATATTTATCCATTTGACTACAATTCACGTATCAGTCAATTTCTTAAAAATTTTTTTTTTAATTGTAAATAATTGTCATATTTTTTTTACTTGTCTGAAATTAGAAGATATTATTTGACTGACTAGATATATATATATATATATATATATATATATATATATATATATATATATATATATATATATATATATATATATATATATATATATATATATATATATATATATATATATATATATATATATATATATATATATATAAAGATGCTACAACAACCTACGTCCTTTCAAACTGCCGTCCAAGGCCTTTTTATGGCACAACGTCAAGCTCTTGCGTCAGGCACCCCTGGCTGTGGAAAACATCTCTGCTTTATCGGGTCTGGAAGAGAAGCTGAAGATCAGTATGTTCATATGGTAGTGGCATCATTTTTGCAGAGAAAGACACAGTATGTGAGTTTGGCGAAAGGCGGATATCAAGGTATATCTTTAAATAAGTGGATGTGAGTGGATGGTAATAAATCTTGAAGGTTAAAAGTTTTATTAAGACTTTACCTAGTGAGTAATTGAATCTTCTCTGTTATTATCTGCAGCTTTCCATAGTCTTTTGGCGCATAACTTAGATGGGAACTTGGCAGACCATGATTCGAAAAAATGTATCGTCTGTTCACCTGAAAGTGAGAGCTCAAAGGTTTCAGAGTCAGGAGACTATGACAGTATGATTATAACAAATGATCCATTAAACACTCCTCAAGACTCTCTTCTAAATAAATTTTCTTCCATTTCTACGCTCTTTAAATCGAAGGTAAATTTTTATTTAATTTGTATTTTCGACACATAAAAATTTTGAATTACATAATTTCTTGTTTCATTTGCTGTTTTTAAAGCCAGTCGTACATGTATGAATATTATTATTATTATTATTTAGTCATCCGAAATGAAGGGAAAATTGGTTGACTACATTACCAATCCTAATGGCAGTAATACTCCTGTTGGTCGACATGTTAACCCAAAAGACAAAGGAAAACTGTACAAAAGTCCAGATGTTTTCAGCATTCAAGAGGATGAGGACGATACTGGCAGTATATATATATATATATATATATATATATATATATATATATATATATATATATATATATATATATATATATATATATATATATATATATATATATATATATATATATATATATATATATATATATATATATATATATATCGACAAGGAATTTTTGAAATTTCTTTGAATTCTGATTTTGTACTTTTTGTAAGTGTGATTCTCTCTGATGGATTAAATGTTGTGATTTTCAATGCAGGAGGGCGAGAAGACGAAAAGAATGGACTTTACGAATTAGTTGATGTTTCTCAGTTTATGAAGAACTCTGAAATTGTACATTCCTTCAAATGCAATCAAGTTAGAGAAAATGGTTATATGTTTTCAAGGTTAGTTTACGAATCGTATGTTAATTGGTGTATTTCATTGCTTGTAATACCAAAGAGTGTTTGCGAGATATAACCTTTGTTTTTTGTTTAAAGTTATTTATCAGTATTTAAGGGTGAAAATTACTTTGAAATTTATTCCACATTTAACTTTATTTAAGGACAAGATGTTGTTTTTGAAATGGGACGTATTTTTTTAGGTTTTTATAAGGGAATATACAAAAAAAATTTGTTTTAGGAATGACAGCTTATTTATTTTCAGTTTTTTATGTAATTTATTACACATTCAACTTTATACGTTTAGTAAAGTTACCACCACTATTACTAGTTATTATTATTTGTTTCATTGATATTACAAAAAAATATAGGAGGTATGGAATTGTAAGACCTAAAAATCTGGTAGTGGAAATAGAGTGAAAATGCTCATAGCAGGGAAAGATAGAAGGATTATACGAAAAGCGTTTTCAGTCCAAGGAAAATGCAGGTAAGAAAATGTGGATGCATGACTTCAGAATTTGCAGCCAGATAGAGGATGTGTTCCACGAAATCAAGCGTGATGTTACGCTTAAGCCAGCTGCAGTGAAAATATTGAGTAGATTCTTTGATTTTCGTGGGACGCTTCGCTGTAGAAATTGACAGCCGATCTATATAAACAAACGTAAAAGTATTTTAAAATCTAATTTAATCAATCACTTAATTTAATTAATATCATAAATTTAATATGCAAGAATACAAGATAACGCACATGAATCAATCGACGATTTTAAAGATTTTGGCGGCAGCTGTGATAAAAACATTGGAACCAACGAAATTGCGAATTGAAAATAATTAATTTGCTTCATTTAAAACAAATTAATAATCCGAAAAGGCTAAAATAATTATCCGTAATAATTTTCAAACAAATCTACTTATTCTGTATTTATTCTGATAAAAGACTTGGCCTAACTCCTACATGTTTGTTTACATCACGTGACCAAGATTGTGGAAATGAAAATTGAAGATGCAAATTTCTATGTTCAGTTTAGCAGAAAATTACTGCAGTCAAACTCGTGGGACACTTCGCTTTAGTAATCTTCAAAATCATTAAAGAATCTTGACCGTGGAACACCCCCAGAGTATAGCTACGAAAAATCTGTAACATATTACATGGATTGGTGTTTTAACTCTCGGTACTATTATCACTTTAGTGCAAGTAACTATTCAGTAATACATTTTTTTTTAAATATTGAAAATCGCAGAAATTTTGCCATAAACTTCATATTACTGGGTTGCATAGAGATAATTAACCATTAAATGAAGATTGTTATTGAATGTGGATATATTTTTATGTTGCAGTCATCTTCTTCTAACGGAAAATCTTATGTATGTAATTAAGGAAGCAGAAGATCGTAAAAATCAAGGCTATATTACCGCCAGAAGAACTCTGGCGTCCATCGTTAAGATCACCTCCAAAAAGAAACATCCTGATTTGATAACTTTTAAATATGGATCGACGTTACCTGATGGAGATATTACGATAACAGATATGGATAGGTAGGTTCTTCAGTATTTTTGCAATAAGATTTTAGAATTATTTATTTTTCAAGTGAATTTTGAGTATATCTTAACAATAACATTTGATTGCAAAAAGGAGCTTGCCAAAAAATAAATGTTTTTTTTAAATAAATCGACTGGTTATTAATTAGAGGTGTTGAGTGTACTGATGAAAAAAAAAAAAAAGAAACGAATTATTGCAATAACTTTTACATTTTATAAAGAAACAAACTTGAAATATACTGCACTGCAGTCAAGAGTAAAATGTACTTAATAAATTTCTTTTAATCGTAGATTCTAAAGAAATTTTTTTTTTTGTGCAGATTTTTGATTCCCAACGCATCAGAAGCCACAAAAACCATTAAAGAACTAATTATGAAACTCATCGAAGTTGAAAAAACGTAGTGTATATATATATATATATATATATATATATATATATATATATATATATATATATATATATATATATATATATATATATATATATATATATATATATATATATATATATATATATATATATATATATAAATTTACAGTATTGAAAGCTTTAAACAAATTTAACCTGTTATTTACTTGTAACATTCCATTTAGATTGCTAAAAACGACGTTTCAACTTTAACACTGTTGAGATTGGATTATTTTTTCTCTTATGGATGGTAAAAACCGTAGTTCCCGTGGCCCACTAGAAAAACTAAAAATGTGGTTTTATATATTAATATATATAAAGTCAGGCACACTTTTTTTATTTTTCTGGTGGTTGGGTCGGGCATATTATTAAATACTATAAAGGAACCCATTTTAAGGAATATTTGTAGTATTTTTATCTACAAATTTAAATTTTCTTTCCAAGTACTTAACCTTCATAATATACAACAAATTTATAAAACCCCACTTTGTTCGGAATGGATGAAATCGTTAGGCTTTATAGCTTCTGGAATACATTATTTTGCCGTACGACTCTCGTACGTGTTTATTTTCCAGTATATGTTGCAATAAAAGTATAATACATTCTCTATAATGCTAAATTTTTATTTTATGGTTGAGGAATTGGGCATATTTTATAATTCAACGATGCCAGATTTTTTTTTTTTTAAATGTGCCAATCCCATCCACACCTATATTTTTTCCCTAAGCCAGATCGATTTAATAACAATTTTGAGTTCAAAGCTTCCAAACTGCTAAGTTTTTTAAATGGTAATTTATTGATCAAATTGTTTAAATATTTTACTTTAAGAAATAAGTTTGCCAAATTCTCAAGAGAGACTTAAGATTCTTTCACTTGTTAGGTGTTGCTAGTCACAGTCCATTTCACCATATAAATTTTACATTTTTTTTTTTTTTTAAATGTAAGTTTTCCAAAGTTATTAATTATTTATTTATTTTCTTTAAAGGTATTTAAAACATACAAATAAATAAAAAGGAAACAAATAATTCTTACATACTTTAATTAGGTTCTTTCTTTTACAATAATTTTGGTAATTTGTTACATAGCAAAGCAATGTTTCTTTTATATACAATATTTTAATGATAAAGATTTTGTTATTAAATTCAATGTGAATAATTTTATGAAAAAGTATTTATTTTTTATGTAGACAAAGTTCTAAGCTAAAAAGTATATATATACACAACTATATAAATATGTTGAATGCATAAATAGATGATTTTAATAAATAAAAATTTTTTATTAACCCCAAAATGAGATATATTTAAGGTTCAGTTTAAAACATGGCCCTTCAGTAGTAGTAGTAATAATAATATCCTTTCTCATATACTAAACATTTACAAATCTTATAATACAATAATTATTTCTACAAGAGTTAACTTTTATACAATCAATTAATCTTATAAAGTATTTTTATTTTTAACTTTACGAAGAGTAAAAAGAAAAACTCAGCAGAAAGAATGAAAATAACAGAAATGTCGGAGGAAGAAACGTTTAAGAAATAAATCGAAAGAAATTTCTGCTTACTTTTGTTAATTTTCATATTATACAACAAAATTATTTCACTATTTTTTCTTTGTTGACATTTCATGTGAACAAAGGAGCCATACCTGAAACAAAAGTTCCATTTAAAAAAAGAAATGATTTATGATTAAGTATTTCCATTTTAAAACAGCTGTCTTCGATCACATGTCATTCAGTAACACCCACAATACATTTGATTGGAAAGGGAGGGAGCAGAGAGGAATTCTAACATCCAACAAAAAAAAATTTGCATCGACACCAAAATTTATTCTTCCATACATTGACCCTTACTCGTCTATGTACAGAGAGATCCATATAAACTGGTTAATCAGTTGAAAACAGGAAAACCTTTTCAAACACACACACACACAATCTATTATTTACAACTACTACAAATAATAATACCATGGTATCAGAGCATCCTATTTATTAGACTAAATTCTATTCTGAGGGCAAAAGTTTCACAAATACTGATACCATAGTATCAAATGCATCCCTAACAATTTAAAAGGAACTTCATCAAAAGGGGAATAATTTCCTACTAAAGATTTTTAATTTTAATCGCCAACTATTATAGCTAACAATGAATTATTTCTATAGAATTTCTTTCATCATCAGAGTATCATCACAATAACCCATGCAACACGCATGCAAAATAAAAGGTTAATTCCAAGAAATGTCCCTCAAGAATCAAGAAATTAATACAAAAGTTTTTTTTTTTTATATTTATATATATAAAGCAATAATGAGAGATGACTACTAGAGAAACGCAGTTGCAAGGTCAACTTATTCACATTTATATAATTTCATATTACTTTTAAAGCAACTATAAAAATGACTAGCCTTATGTGATTATCTTATATCATGCGCAAGGAATAATGAATACTCAGAGGTTAGCATTTTAAGATAACTGATAAGGAGATTTTTAGAATTTCTCCTGAAACAAACACCAATGAGGAGAATTTTAATTTCTCGCTTACTTTTAAGCGAGACAAGAATCTTCTCTCATTTTTACTTACCATCAACTTTGAAGACATGATCATTTTTTTAATAACATTTTTTTTTACCAAATGGCTATGAAAAAAAAGCAAAAAAAAAAAAAATTACCAAATAAAATAAAAACAGGTTCTTAACCTTAAAATTAAATCAAATTTCAGGGAAATAAGAGAAGACTCTTGTAATTCCCCCCCAACTTAAAAATAAAAATTGCAGACCACCTAAGACTTAAAGCAAATTTCTTTGAAATCATTATAAGCCAACCACTAGTCAATATTGAATTGAATTACTTTCCAATTATTTTTTTTTTTTTTTACTTTTGAAAGTTTTCATACAAATTTATTTATTTTTCAATCAATTTATTAGTAGTAATAGGAGTAACAAGTGTTTGAAATAAGTTTATAAAGCAACATTTCAAAATACTTCAGAACAGACTTCATGAGATTTGACTTTGAAGTGTCTCTTTATACAGTGATAGTTTATTAGTTTTAAAACTTTGTAGCGATAAAGAAAAAAATATATTGATTTTTAATAACGGGATTACAAGCTGAAGAAACTTTCATTCAATAATATTTGCTTTGATGAGGTTTCTAAGGTAGGTGTGAAATAGGACAAATTTCCTTCTTAATCTTTATAACGAAGGGTAAATTACAAATTAAATACCCTAATCGCCTTTTGATCAGAGCTTCTCAAAGTAAGTGTCGCGAGAAGTTTTAAATCTATTAAAACAAAGCATAAATCTAGTCTGAAGAACATAAAAATTATATTGAAGCCCGCCATCACCAATAAGATTTCATCCTCTGGCCCAGAATATATAGCCACACCAGTCCCATTAGTCTTTAATAAAATTTTCTCTTGTATTTATTGGATTTTAATTTTTTTCTTACGGTAATTAGAAATGGGGGGGGGGGGTGACGATTTATCATTATTGTATTACTAGAGACACTTCCAAAAGCCATTTAACTATCAATACTTAATTTTAATTCTTGCCATAATGGCAAGCTAATATATATATATATATATATATATATATATATATATATATATATATATATATATATATATATATATATATATATATATATATATATATATATATATATATATATATATATATATATATATATATATATAATAATAATAATAATAAAACCATAAAAATAGTAAAGTTTAATGTTTTAGTAGTGCTGAAGAAGTTTTTTCATTCATACAATAATAAAAAATTTTATACCTGTCATTGCTTCTGAAGCAAAATATTTAACATCTGTATCTGCATCATCATTTAAACGATCAAGAACTGGTTTAACTTGGGAGTGCAGTGGTCTGAAAATATATATATATATATGAGTTTATTTTAAGTGGCAATTTCTTGAATGAAGAATATATATATATATATATATATATATATATTATATATATATATATATATATATATATATATATATATATATATATATATATATATATATATATATATATATATATATATATATATATATATATATATATATATATATATATATATATATATATATATATATATATATATATATATAGGAAGGTATTAGAGCATCATATAGGTATAGTAAGACCATGCGTGAGAGGGTAAACAAAATAGAGACTGAGTTTTTTAAAGTAAATAATGGTCTAAGACAGGGTTGTGTAATGTCTCCGGGGTTATTTATTTATTGACAAAGTGGTAAGAAAGGTGGATAGGGTAGGGAAAGATATGAGAATGAGGGAGCAACATGGTATGTGGGATGCAAATGTGTTGGTGTATGCAGATGATGATGATGTACTTTTGGCTGAAACACAGGAGAATTTGAAAGTATTGGTGGATGAGTTTGTAAAGGGTTGTGATGAATTGGGCTTAAGAGTACATGTGGAATAAGAGTAAAGTGTTGTGGATGAAAAATAGTGAGAGAGGGTAAACGGGTGTAGAGATGATGATTTACAGATTAAGGTGGGCAGGGAGACGTTAGAATGGGCGATGAAATTGGGCATAGGATAAGAGAAGGGGAGAAGGTGTTGGGTGGTTTGAGGGATACTTGAGTAGAGGAAAATTACCAAGGGAGGTGATTTTTGAAGGATGTTGTGTACCGGTAGTTATATGTAGGAGCAAAGTATATAGGTTGAATGCGAGGAAGTGAGTAATAATAGAAGTTTTCGAAATTAAAGGTCTGAGGGCGGTTTGTGATGCTGGTAGAAGGGATAGAGTCAGGAATGATAGAATAAAGGAAATGTGGGGGTGGAGGAGTATGGTGGAGAGAACTGAAAAGGGTATGCTTTGATGGTTTGGGCATGTTTGCAGGATGAATGAAGGAGAGAATGTCTCAAAGGGTATTTGTTTCTGAAGTGGAGGGTGTGAGAGATAGAGGGAGGCTGAGGGGAAGTTGGATGAGTAATGTCAAGGAGCTGTTAAGGGGATAGAAGGATGAATTGGGGAGTGCGTGCGTTTGACGAAGGATAGGAATTAATGGAAAAGATTAGTGAAGGGGTGAGTTTGAATGGAAGTGGCCTGCAGGATACACCACCCACACAATTGTGGGTATATATATATATATATATATATATATATATATATATATATATATATATATATATATATATATATATATATATATATATATATATATATATATATATATATATATATATATATATATATATATATATATATATATATATATATATATATATATATATATATATATATATATATATATATATATATATATATATATATACACAATTAAGGTCTGCTAACTCTCTCGCAGATCAAATACATTAAACATCATAGTTTAAAGTTTGCTATAGGGGAATCGAACCAGGGCCCTATAGCACAAAAGCATAGAGTTTAACCACTACGCTACTGGCGGTTCAAAAGAAAAATCCAAAGAGGAGGCTTATGAATTCACAAGAGCAACCTCCAAGGACTTCTCCCGACCGCGCTTGAGCGTGAGGCAACATGACCCGTGCTCGGCCCCCCCCCCCCCTTTCCTCTTGCAAACTGAACAGATAGATCTACAATTAAGGTCTGCTAACTCTCTCGCAGATCAAATACATTAATCATCATAATTTAAAGTTTGCTATAGGGGAATCGAAAACGCCAATTAACTTGGTGTGACAGAAGTACGAGGTTGGTGAAAGGAAGAACCGTAAAAGCCAGAGAAATGAGTCCCCTTGTTTTTGTCATTCTAAGTGCGTGAAGGTTGGCTTTCTTTTATCTGAATTTGGGGTACTTTCGCTTGCCCCCACAAGCCTATTTTTTGTTGCAGTAAAGCCATGGGAGGTTGTAAGAATCTGAAACCCGACCACAGCAGCGTTGGTCCATGCAAAGGAATTGATTCCTCTAAACAGAGTAAGCTTTCATAGTGTTCAGCGTTGGACAGTGAAAATTCAGCACAATCCAGAATAAGAGGCCAGATAGGCCAAGTGCAACATCCCGGAGAAAGTTATACAGAGGCAGGTGGGATCCGAGCCTAGAATAAATGCTAAGAAACTTAAAGAACCCATGTCTGGAGTGAAACCCATCCAAGCAACACCTACATTCTGACATGAAATTCATTTACCGCTCTTCAAGCAAAAAACCCCTAGTAAAATAACATGCAAAGGAAGGAGAAGTTACCTATAGTAAAAGGAACTTAGATTGGGATCTAAAATGGTTGCTATGGAGTAATGGAAGTAACGTTCAGTGTGACTGGTAACCAAGGGGAAGAAAGGTGAGGATGCGACCTTGCGCCGATTCATTTGACACAAAGTACAAACAACCCACAGTGAACAAGGATAGGTACTCTGAGCTCCTGTGAGACAATCTTGAGGACTGCTTTGAGACTTGCCAGAGTTGTCTATGTAGGACGATGCACACTCGCACACAGCAAACCTAATCAAGGAATGGCTCAAATTTTGTGCGGTACAATGCATCAAAGTCTGGCGAAGAAATAGTCCAGACTTGAACCCTATAGAAAACCTCTAGGCCATCAGTTAAAGTCGTTTAAGGGGACGGGACACATCATCAGTGATTAAGCTGGTTCATCAACTCTAGGAGATTCGAGTTTTGAATCTTCCTTACTCAGTTTGTACCAAATCGCCTAAAGGACTGCAACAAGAGGAAGTAACAGCTCACAAAGTACTAAGTCCATGTTAAGTACATCAAAGTATCAAGGTAATAGTAAGTACTCAAGATATATTGTTCGTGTCAAGTATTATGGCACCAACCTGTACATTTCAATTTTTCTCTAAATAAAACCAATATATATATATATATATATATATATATATATATATATATATATATATATATATATATATATTATATATATATATATATATATATATATATATATATATATATATATATATATATATATATATATATATATATATATATATATATATATATATATATATATATATATATATATATATATATATATATATATATATATATATATATATATATATATATATATATATATATATATATATATATATATATATTAAAATTACACAGCTTCACTACTCACTCTTTTTCAATAAAAGGACCAATAATCTGAAGAGTTTTGGCAACATTAAAACGAACGTTTGGGACATTGTCATTAGCTAAAGCCAAAACGGTGGGTAGAAGAGTTTTTGTGGTCAAATCTTTACCGCAAACTTCACCAACAACCTATAAGAATTGGTAAATAAACAATTAAGTACTAGGTTTGCAAATTAAACTTTCTTCAACAAATAAGCTAAAAGAATGAAACGATCTAAAAAGGTTTAAAAAATGTAAAATATCACTTTACCTGGATAAGTATTTAGAATACTTACATTAATGCAAGCGAGACAAGTCATTCTATGAAGATAATTTCCGTCGCGGGACATAGCTGTAATTTTTGGTAAAACATTTTGAGAAGCCCAATCAGAACCAAACTTCTCAACCA
This sequence comes from Armadillidium nasatum, assembly GCA_009176605.1. NCBI lineage: Eukaryota > Metazoa > Arthropoda > Malacostraca > Isopoda > Armadillidiidae > Armadillidium > Armadillidium nasatum. The sequence continues at coordinate 3,639 of SEYY01001311.1, read as the reverse complement.
GTTTTTTAAGATTATTTGTGGCAGCTTCCCGAATTGCAAATACTGGAAAAATATTTTTAAACAATTGTAAGTCTTTTGGTGCAAGTTTTTAAAATTATACACCATTTATATAAGACAATGCAAATTTTTTGAAAGTATTAACCATTTTGTTAGAAACAGTGCTTAAAAGTTATGTCTGCTATATAATAATAATAAATAATAATAATAATAATAATAATATATAATAATAATAATAAAATAATAATAAAATAAACATAATATATAAATATATATATATATATATATATATATATATATATATATATATATATATAATATATATATATATATTATATATATATATATAAAACTTCCAACACGGGTTCAAACCCAACCATTCCACCACCACTGCACTTACCAACATCATACAACCTATAATAAACGGACTAAACCATAAGCCACATCACAAAACTATATTAATAGCAATTGACATAAACAAAGCCTTCGATACTGTCCCGAGACATAATCTTATCCATAAAATCCTCCAATCCAACATCACAACAAATACTAAGAAATGGCTATCCAACTTCCTATCAGGCAGAACCGCCCAAATACAACAAAACGGCCTTAAATCACGTACCATCAACATAAAGAACGGAGTTCCCCAAGGAGCCATACTCTCAACCACCCTATTCAACCTATACACAGCAGACCTTCCACAACCCCAAACAGCATCCACCCACATCACTACATACGCTGACGACATAACTATTGCCACCACTCACGAAGACCTCTCCACCGCAACAACACTCACACAAGATTACCTAACACAACTCCAGGCTAGCAGAAAACATGATGACGGCATCCCCAAACAAATCCTCCATAACCCTCATAACAACAGACAAACACTTATCCAACACCTACCCACAAGTCCTACTAAACAACACCCCCATACCCTTCAACAAATCCCCAAAGATTCTCGGCCTAACATTTGACTCTCACCTCACTTTCTCCAAACACATTCAAAATACCACCACAGCCGCAACCAGAAAACTCAACATCCTCAAAACAGTGGCCAACACTGACATACACAACAACATACAAACCTCAATTGCAATCTACAAACAATTTATACGCCCCACCATCAACTATGCCTCCCCCATCTGGCACCCTTTGCTCTCCGACCATAACTTAACGACACTCCAAATAACACAAAATAAAGCCCTTCGCACCATTACCTTCTGCACACCTACAACCCCTCAACAACACCTTCATAACGAAACCAAGATACTACCTATAAGGAACCACCTCGAAATGATTGGCACCCAATTCTATGCAAAAACCCGTCTACCCACACACCCATGTCACAAAACTCTCCTCCAACCTACCAATCAAAGACTTAAACAACCTCCATCGTCCACCGGAACCTTTTACAAACGGATCCTAAATCGCATTCCCCCTCCTCCCCCCAATACCACAACAACCAAACATATACACACTCAACTAACACATTCATATATGATCAACAGACCTCAAAATAGCATCCTTAACGAACCCCCTCCCGAAATAAACCCCGACTTCAACAACCTCCCAAGACACTTACAAATCTCACTAGCTAGATTGAGATGCGGGCACCATCCAAACTTACAACATTACAAACACAATTTCAATTTAAACCAGGCAACATCTTCCACTTGTACCAGATGCAAAAGGGCCCCGGAGACCGTAGATCACTTTCTTTTAGACTGTCCCTCCAACTGTCGCCCCAAAACCTTCTGGGGCATCACTTCTTTGAAAGATCTCTGGACGAGACCGACTGCGGCGGGAGGCTTCATTAGCGAAGTGTGGCCGCCTCACAAGGGGTGGTCAGGGGGTGAGAAGGTAAAAAAAAAAAAAAGGTATATATATATATATATATATATATATTATATATATATATATATATATATATATATATATATATATATATATATATATATATTATATATATATATATATATATATATATATATATATATATATATATATAATATATATTATATATTATATAAACAATAAACATTGTTTGACAGGGTTAAGTGTCTGAACTTCGTACTTCGTTATGGTTAAGATGTTAAAAATAAGAATTTTTTTTTTTTTTTTTTCATATTATGGTAATGGTAGCAAACGCTTCGTTTAAGATACATCAAACTCTGGAGTTAGGAATCAAAGCAATGTAATTTTATAGTTCCGATAAGCCATGGTGAACGAAAAAGTATTACATTAATTTTTATTTTTATAAATTTTAAATTTTCTCATGAAATTCCAGAGTATGGTTTAAATAAATATGAAAATAATGTAGTGAATGTACTCATTCTCTGGAACTGATGCATGTTAGTGTACTCAGAAGTGAAAGGGTAGATTTAGGACTTCTTTTTTTTAATTTCGTAGTGTAGTAAAATAATTACTTCAAAAGATTGTTTCTAAGCTTCACACCTTATGAAACAAAATGAAAAAACTAGTTATCGATGCAAATTTTATTACTCATAATATGTAGTGTTCTAATTGGAAGAATAGTGTACATAAAACTATACAGTACGTCCTAATAAAATCTAGAATACATTATGATTATTATTAGAAATAGTTTTATTAATAGTAAAATAATAATCATCATCAGTAGTAGTACACGTATTAGAGAATACGGGTGATATATTTACAGAAGTTAAGAGGTCAGTTGAATGCACTGGAAACAATATAGGTTCAACCACAGGCCACCCCATCATCCTGCAAAATGACGATTAAGTTTTGTCGAGGGCATCTGCCATAGTGAGCAAGACAACCATCTAATTGAAACCATGAGTTCAACCTCAGGTGTAAAGGAACATTTTTAACAGATCGTTTAAGTTATAATTCAAGAAGTTGAGAAGTGTTCTCGGTGTTCAAATAATTTGAGAGAAAATGCGGACCAATTCGAGGCATCTTTTAATATCCCCTAGCCAAACATTGGACTTGAAATTCGTGCTGAAAGTTATCCTGCCATATTGCATGCAGATTTTCATTAGCCCACACATGACTATTCCTTTGGTTAGAAATACCTTTCCTTGCAAAGATTGCTACATCAGTCCATAGGATTCTTCAGTGTTCACAAGTTTGAGCTTGATTTGAAAACCATTTACACAATGTTCTGATCACACCATCATTTGGTAATAAATTCTGTACATGATGATAATGGTAAGGATGGGGCTCAATTGCTGAAAGGGTCTTCCAAACAAATGTAAATAGAATTTTCAGTTCATGACTAGCTCTTCGTACACTTGCTGAGTTGAGTTTGATTGAAATGTCGCAATATGGTGTTACGTTCGTCGCTCATTTTGTAATGGAGCCAATACTTCATTATTGAGTGACATCACGAACCAGTTTCCCATAACCTTTGATGTAGTGATTTAAATGTCATTTTCTTTGGAAATCTTGTTGGAAAATTTCGCTACAATATTCACGTCTTGCAGCATATATTCCGTTTCAGTCACAAAATCCCTTGACAAACTATTCTGCATACTCATTAGTTGCATGTGTACGAGGCATTATTTCACATTTCACAAGTATTAAATATAATGGCACAAGATCTGAAAGCAAGTTATTATTATTACTACACTAACAAGACAAAATCTCAGTATTTTCTCA
>SEYY01001310.1:12500-14558 GCA_009176605.1 Armadillidium nasatum | reverse complement strand
AGAGTGATGAGATCCGAGGTAGAGGGAGGAAGGGGGAGGGGAAAGCTGAGGTGGATGGATGGGGTGAGGGAGATATTGGGGAGGGAGAGGTTTGAATGTGGACGATGGTAGGAGAGTTCGGGGACAGAGTGAGATGAGGGTGGTGAGGGGACGGAATGAGTGTGGATGTGTTTGTGGCGAGCGAACTGTGAGGGCACACCACACGAAGTGGGAAATGGAAAGTAAAATAAATAAATATTAATATATTTTATATATATATATATATTATATATATTATTATATATATATATATATATCTATATATATATATATATATATATATATAAAAATGGGGAGGCGATTAAAAGTTCTGAAGGCATACAGAGCACCAATCTTTTAGAAGTTTGTTTAAGTGAGATATAAAATTTGATCCTTCCGAGAAATATTTTGAGAAAAGTAAATATAAAAACATTAAGAGTTTTTGTTTGGTTTTGAAGGGGATATTGTAGTCGTGTAAACATATAAAGATACTTTGCTTTGAGCCATAGACACTGAAAACAAAATTATTTTCTTTGCACCAACTAGATGCGAGAAAGAACTGAGGTCAATTTCTCCAAGGCCACTCTTGGCATTAATTATATTATTCTTTTAGAGTGTGTCTTCTTTCGAAATGAGAGGAGTAATAAAGGGTGTAATCGTCGGTAAAAAAATGGTGGATAGGAAACTTGATCATTGATAAAAAGTAAATAACGAGTTGGTGATACAACAGAACCAGGAGGAGCACCACTATATATAGGTTTAAAGGATGAACGGTGGCCACCTTCTCAGCTGAAATAAAACGACTGGAAGGGAAATCAGAGAGACGGCAAAAGAGAGAAAAACAGATTCCAAAAAAGGAAAGTTTAGAAATCAAAGCTTTGTGCCAGACTTTGTCAAAGGTTTTAGATATGTCAAGAGGAACAACTAAAAATGTCGAGGAGATGAGAACCAAGTATCAGAGAAAAGATAAAGATCATCAGTCGAGTTTTTCTTTAGGAAGACATACTAGCGATCTAAATAAGAATACAAGATACATAAAAAGAATAGATTTTAAAACTTTGGGAAAAGCAGAGGTTAATGTGACAGAACAATTGTAAGAAGATTGGCAGGGGTCCCCAATAGGTTAAATATGTGCACACTTTCAGCTGAAAGGCTGGGTGCAAGTTCAGAAACATATATATTATATATTATATATATAATATATAATATATATTAATATTATATATATTATATATTTAATATATATATATATAAGTACTATATATAATAATATATTATAATATATTAATATGAATTTTTATATATATAAATATAATATATATTATTATATATAAGTATATTATATAAATTTATATATATATATTATAAAATAATATTATTAGTATACTTTATATATATATAATATATATATATATATATATATATATAATATAATATATATAAAATATATTATAGATATAAATAATAGGATTAATATATATATTAATATATTATATATAAATATATATATATATATTATATATATATATATATATATTAATATATTATATATATATACTATTATATATAGTATAGTTAGTATCCACTATATATTTAGGATATAGCTCCGTATACTCATTGGCAAAAGAAGCTGGGAAAAGGAAGAGGATGAAGAGAAGATAGAAGTAAAGAAATGATTTTATGAAGAAATGGTATATATATATACACACCTGAAAGATTGATTCGAAATTTTAAAAAATGGTGATTGGTTTGTGATTTGGATTTACGTTCCTTAAAATTGCATTTCCAATTTCTTCAGCTTTAAATTCAATTAGAATGTAGTTAACAAAATTAGTCAACAAGGAACTTAATCCCAAATTTAATTTCTTATTTAGAAGAATGAGATTTTAAGTGTTTTCGAATTTATTCGAAATATTTTCTTTTTCTTTCTTCTCTAAACCGTGTATAATTATTTCTTAAGTTATTCTTTACTATTTTATCAAAATTATTTTACATAATTCGTTTCTTCATAATTTCTAATAAAAATTTAATAATTTCTTT
>SEYY01001310.1:0-2500 GCA_009176605.1 Armadillidium nasatum | reverse complement strand
AGGGTGGAAGCTCGGAAGCACAAATTTTGAGAACCACAGGAGGGATCCCGTCAGGACCGTACGCCTTCTTAGTGTTAAGCTCAGAGAGAGCAGAAATGACGTCTTTAGAAGAAATTATAATTCTATAGGCATAAATGAGTTGGAGGGGGTTGAAGGAGAAGGAACAGCTCCGGAATCGTCTAAGGTTTTATTAGAAGCAAAAGTTTGAGCGAAGAGTTCAGCTTTAGAAGAAGGCAAAACAGCAGTTGTACCGTTAGAAGATACTAGAGGAGGTAAAGAGGAAGAAGCAAAGTTAGAGTTGACATTTTTTGCAAAATGCCAGAAAGGGCGTGAGGAAGTAGAACCAGAAAGATTGTTGCATTTTCTACGGAGAAAGGAGTTTTTAGTGTTACGAAGGATAGATTTTGCACGATTCCGGGATGAAATATAAGTTGCATGAGTTTCAGGAGTTTGAAGATGACGGTAATCCCTGAAGACAGCATCCCAGTGGCGGATAGCACGAGAACAAGCAGAGTTAAGCCAAGGTTTGTTAGGTTTAGTAGAAGGGAAAGAATATGGAATGTACACCTCCATGACAGAGAATCACCTCAGTAATGCGTTCTACACACTCAAAGGGACCCCTCCCACTGAAACAGTAATCATTCCATGGAAAATCAGAGAAGTACAGCCGCAAGTCAGACCAGTTAGTGACACCGAAATGCCAAAAACGTCTTCTCGCCGAAGGCGGGGGCCGTTCTTGCGGAAGACTTGAAGAGACAGAACAAAAAACGGAGATAAGAAGGTGATCGGATGAACCCAGAGGAGGAAAGAGTTTAACAGTGTAAGGAGAAGGATAAGAAGTTAGGAAAATATCAAGTATGTTGGGTTCATCACCAAGGCGATCAGGGATACGGGTAGGGAGATGCACCAACTGCTCAAGGTTGTTCTAAATAGAAAATTGGAAGGCAAGTTCACCAGCTGGATGGTGAGAACTAGATGAAAGCCATTGACGGTGGTGAAGATTGAAATCACCTGATATGATGAATTCAGAGAAAAGAGAAGAAGAAAGAATGTGTTCTATTTTGGAGTTAAGATAGTCGAAGAATTTTGGATAGTCTGTAGAGTTGGGAGATAAGTAGACAGAACAGATAAATTTAGTTGTAGAGTTGCAAGAAAGTTTAAGCCATAAAGTAGAGAATTCAGAAGACTCCAAAGTAGAGACACGAGAACAGACAACAACGTTGCGCACATAAGCGCAACACCCGCCTTTGGCTGAAAATTGAGGATAGAGACAGTAGGAGGAAACAGAGTAGGGCTTGCTGTCAGAGCACTCAAACACCTGAGTTTCGGTTAAGAATAAGAGATGAGGTCTAGAAGAAGAGAGGTGGTGTTCGACAAAGTGGAAATTAGTAAAGAGACAACGAATGTTGCAGAAGTTATTGAAAAAGGAAGATCGTGCACCAGGGCAAGTCGGCGTAGAGGTCTTGGTGGCCACCAACCCCATCACCGGAGGCCACCAACTCCCAAGTGGTGATGGGGGAAGGGATGGATGAGGGGCATTCTTTGGATGCCGCCCCTAGTAGCATCTCCGAAGCAGTTCTATGTTTCGCCATTTTTTTGTTGTTTTTTAAAGGTAATGTAAGAGTAAGCGCTTGTAAATTTGTAGGAACGTGAGAAGGGAGTTGAGGGAAGGAGAAGTGGGAGCATAGACACTCCCATGTGGGACGAGGGTACACTAGAGAAGGTGAAACGCGAAAAGGATCGAACCAAAGGGCAACGTAGTGAAACGGGATGGTCTAGCCCACCCTATCACTCCGTGGTTAAGCCCAATTTGGGGTACTTTCATCACTTCGGACTGCGCTACGTCCTCTCCCTATATATGCATATATATAATATATATATATATATATATATATTATATATATTATATATATATATATATATATATATATATATATATATATATATATATATATATATATATATATATATATATATATATATATATATTATAGGGTTGGCCGAGCTCCGGAATTTTCCGCACCGCACCGCAGCACGCACCGTGCACCGCCGCACCAGTTGGCGTTCATTGCGCACCACACCGCACCGCACCGGAAGCAAAATGCAGTGCACCGCACCGCACCGCACCAAAAGCTAAACTAAGCAGCGCACCGCACCGCACCGACATATACAATTAAAGCATATATATAAATATATATATATATATATATATATATATATATATATAATATATATTATAAATATATAGTATATATATATATATATATATATATATATATATATATATATATATATATATATATATATATATATATATATATATATAAATATATATAATTTATGGGTGTTAATTTTGGCCGATGTTAATTTTGAATACAACACAAATTACTTTACATTGTGTATCTTTCCATGGTTCAAATTGAGTAAGTCTGAAATTGAAAAAAAGTCAAATGAAATGCAGTAAAAACTTGACGTTTAGGTGTGGTTCACATTCAACATC
>SEYY01001309.1:75000-79140 GCA_009176605.1 Armadillidium nasatum | reverse complement strand
CCCAAAGGTATCCCCGACCGTAACCCAGGTAAAGAGCAAACAGGTCAAGGTCGAATCCCACACATGCAGACAGTTATATAATTTATTAAATTTTAAAGTCCGCTATGACTCTCACAGATATTTTCAGTATAGAAAATTAATATCTGCTATTGGACTCGAACAAGCAACCTTTAATATTTTAAGTCTTGCTCGTTGACCACTAGGCTATGGCGGTTCAAAAGGAAATCGCATTAGAACTGCTCATGATCTCTCAATCTCAAAGGACTTCCCCGACTGCAACTCAGGCAATGTGATTTCCTTTTGAAAGCCACACAAGGTACTAACGGCCAGGAGCAGGTGGCATGCGCATTCACCCTGTGAGTTTGCACAGCACCCTACTTAAATGCCACTGTGTCCCAGAAACCCGGGGATTCCCACAGTGGGGAACCACATGAATAACCCTTTTACGTATAGCCATGTGCTGCATATTAACAATGTTTCTACCCGTTTTGTATGTATCAGTATCCTTCTATTGACGTTTGTTCCAGTGGTACATTAATTTTGCTCTTCTACATATATATATATATATATATATATATATATATATATATATATATATATAATATTATATTATATATATATATAATTATATAAATTTAAAATAAATTATTGAAAGCTATATACTTAAAAGTAAAAGAAAATAAATGAAGTAAATAGCAAAAGTAAACGCAATTATATATATATAATATATATATTATATATATATATATATATAATAATATAATAATATATATATATAATAATATATATATATAATATATATAATATTTATATTATATATATATATTGTATTATATATATATAAATATTAAATATAATATATATATATATATATATTATATATATTATATATATATATATATATTAAATATGAAAATATTTCAATCCAATTTCTAAAGTTTGAAGATTTAGTCAGTTTCACGTAACTTTATTCTTATTTTATATATTACCTATTCATTTTCTTTTCTTTTTAATATTCAGAGGTTTCCTTCCCAACCTCTGTGTTATATATATATATTATATATTAATATATATATATATATATATATATATATTAATTATTATATATATATTATAATAATATATATATATATATAATATATAATATATTATATATATAATAATATTAATTATATTATTAATATATATATAATATCACCTTCCCTATCCTCCTGTTGACCAGGCGAGGTGTTTCTTTCTCCACTACTCTACTTCTTTCATCGTCTCTCCTCTTCTTTGCACAGTCTCCGCAATTGCCTCCATTCATTTCTTCCTTTTTATACCTGCCGGTCTTCTACCCTCCGGTCTAAAATCCAAAATCCTCCTCAGCCTCTCAGTCTTCTAAATTCTCCTCACGTGTCAAAAAAATCTCAACTGACTCCAGGACTGGTTTTATTCCCAACTCTACTCTTACCCTTTCGCTTCTCACTCAGTCTCTTAATGATATCCCTTTAATAAACTCTGAGCATCCTAATTTCTGTTACTTCCAACCTTGCTCTTCCGTACCGTATTCACCGCCTTGCATAACGATCTATACATCAGAATCGGTCTGACGATTGTCTTATTTCTCTATTAGTTGTGGCTACAGAATTCCTACATTTTGTGAAAATTTCCCTCTTCTCTCTTTCAGTTATTCATCTAGCCTGTCCCGTCCATCCAGTACCACTCTTTTGTTCTTAAATTTATTTACTTTTCGAGTCTGATGTCTTCCACACTCATCACTCTCTCTCTCTCTCTCTCTCTCTCTCTCTCTCTCTCTCTCTATCTATCTATCTATCTATCTATCTATCTATCTATCTATCTATCTATCTATCATTGTTTTTTTCCATACTCTTTGAATTCATTACTACGTTCCATCTGTACAGAGCTTCCTTTAATTCTCCAATTGCTGTGATATATTGCCGCGTCATCCGAGTAAACCAGTGTATGCTCTCTTTCTTCCCTTCTCATGAGACAGGCACCCAGATAAAGCCCGAAAAGTAGCGAAATAATACACTACCTTATCTTATTCCTGTCCTTACTATGAACCACTTCTCTCCTCCCTCTCCTCTGACAATATTCATTGGTTCTTCGTATATACTTTTTATAGCTAGAATCAATCCATCCATCCTTCCGATATGTCGTATACTGGATCGTCCAATACTCTCCAGAGACTCTCACTGTTTATCCTGTCGACTGCCTTCTCCAAGTCTATAAATGTTACGTGTGCTTTTTGATCCCACTCTTTGATCTTCTCTGTCAGTATTTTCACATAAAATATCGTCCGTTGTACGTTTTTCCTGTTGAAGCCATGTTTCCAATCTCCTAAATTGTTTTCAACATCTGCTCTAGGTTTCCTCTGCAAAATTCTTTCATATATTTTACTCGCCCCCTCAAAGCAACGCGAATTCCTCAAATTTCCGCACCTCTTTGTCATTCTCTCTTTTGTAGAGTTGACATTTTTCAAAATGCAGAAAGAGTGAGAATAGGAACCAGAAAGATTATGCTTTTTTACGGAGAAAAGAGTTTTTGGTGTCGAAGGATAGATTTTGCAGATTCCGAATGAAATATAAGTAGCGTAAGTTACTGGAGTTGAAGACGTCGGTAATCATAGCAGATCCCTGCAGCGGATAGCGTGGAACAAGTAGAGTTAAACCAAGGTTGTTGGGTTTAGTAGAAGGGAAAGAAAATGGATGAGCCTCCATACAGAGATCACCTCAGTAAGGCGTCTGCACACGCCGGGGACCCTCCCACGAAGCAATAATCATTCACGGAATATAAGAATACGACGGCAAGCCGACAGTTGCGGCACCGAAATACCACAAAAGTTTCCTTTCAAAGAAGGGGTTTGCTGCGGAAGACTTGAGAGATAGAAAGATACGGAGATAAGAATGATGGAGGACCCAGAGGAGAAGAGTTTACAGTATAAGTATAAGGATAAGAGTTAAAAAAGGTCTGAATGTGGGCTCATCTCCAGACATCAGGACACAGGTAGAGAACTGCACCAATAATATTAATATCTATATTATAATATAATATAAATTATATATTATATATAATATTTAATATATATATTAATATTATTTATATTATATGTATGTATATATATATTATTATATAATATATATATATAGATATATTATATAGATAATATATATATATATATATAAAGTATATAATATTATATATATATATATACTGATATAATATAATATAGTATATATATATATAGTATATATATATATATTATATTTATATATAATATATATATATATATATATATATAAGTATTAATATATTACTCAGAAATCTATCATCAATGATTTTTTTTATACGTCAGCCATTTTTATTTTTATTTTTTTTATTTGAATTTTTTTTTCAAATTTTTTTTAAAAAATTTAAATATATATATATATATATATAATAATATATTATATATATATATATATATATATATATATATATATATATATATATATATATATATATATATATATATATATATATTATATATATATATATATATATATATATATATATATAATATATATATATATATATATATATATATATATATATATATATATATATTATATATATATATATATATATATATATATATATATATATATATATATATATATATATATATATATATATATATATATATATATTATATATATATATATATATATATATATATATATATATATATATTATATATATATTATATATATATATATATATATATATATATATATAATATATATATATATATATATATATATATATAATATATATATATATATATATATATATATTATAGGAGGGTGATTGGAACCCATACTGGGCTACTTGGCATTCTGCTAGGGTGCTCCTGGGCTACAGGATCGGCCAACAAAAGTCAAGGAACGCTAACATGGGCACAACAACTGCTGAGACTAAATTAGCAATATAAGACAAAGAAACTTTTTCTGAACTCCAGGATTCAAACCATTGACAACAGCGTCGCTGTTAGTCAATGTACAGAACTCTCTACCACCGAGCTACGCCACCTTCCCAAAAGAAAAGGCATAGTAGAAGGGTTTTCAAGCTCTTCTGCTTCGAACCACTGTAGCAACC
>SEYY01001309.1:30000-32500 GCA_009176605.1 Armadillidium nasatum | reverse complement strand
AGTCAAGAGATTAGTATATATATATATATATATATATATATATATATATATATATATATATATATATATATATATATATATATATATATATATATATATATATATATATATATATATATATATATATATATATATATATATATATATATATATATATATATATATATATATATATATATATATATATATATATATATATATATATATATATATATATATATATATATATATATATATATATATATATATATATATATATATATATATATATATATATATATATATATATATATATATATATATATATATATATATATATATATATATATATATATATATATATATATATATATATATATATATATATATATATATATATATATATATATATATATATATATATATATAATATATATGACTAAAATAACCAAAACAAATCTAAAATTCGTTTATTGCCGTCGAGTTTCGGATGATTCTACACTACTGCCCATTATCAACGCTTTGAGAATTAAGAATATAAAAAAAATTTGTCACATATATAAAATGAAAAATTATAAAAAAATATTACATAAAAGCTATATTAATAAATAAATGAATGAAAATTATTCTATATATAAATAGTAAAAAGTTCGCTCTAAGTACAAAATTCTACTTCAATATCAATAAATTTTCTGATTACAAGTTTTCATTCAAATATGGAACTTGGTGCCAAATATATAAGGATTCTTAAGAATGAAGGTCAGATTCACATTCAGAGTCCAACATTATAAAATTGGAATCCTGTATAAGATGATCCATTCGAAGAGAATGAGTTAATGGCCGAATATTGGAGATGGAGCAAATGTTACAAAGTTCTGTAGAAGGCTTTGTGTATTCTTTCCTATGTAGGTGGCATAGCAGTATCGACAATTGTATTTGTATTTCACTGATTTGCATAAAGGTAAAAAAGTTTTTCTTTAGCTTTGAAGAACCATCCAATTTTATTTTCATTCGAGAACACTAATTTGAATTTGAAATGGGTGTAATTTGTTTTTAGGATGCATTTAATTCTGCGTTCAATTTCAGAGCTCATTTTCTCCAATAATATACACACATATATATATATATATATATATATATATATATATATATATATATATATATATATATATATATATATATATATATATATATATATATATATATATATATATATATATATATATATATATATATATATATATATATATATATATATATATATATATATATATATATATATATATATATATATATATATATATATATATATATATATATATATATATATATATATATATATATTCATGCACAGGAAATCTTTTAGTACTCTTAATACAGTAGAGAAGTTCTGAAGAAATTTTAATTAAAGTTGATTCCTAATTATATACTTTAATCAATTACGAATCCTGGAAATCCATTCTTTAGAAATAGCGTTTTTAGGAAGTCCAATTCATTCGAGAGATTAAAGAATGAAAATGAGATCTTCTATGCTCCATTGAAAAGTGTTTTAAAGAAATTAATTTTATATACATGTAGGATAAAACAACTGAAATTAATAACTAATACTAATAATAACTAATAACTAATTTTTTTATTTTCCTTATATACAAGAAAATAAAATCTTCAGTTGAAGATAATATAAATATTATTGCAATATTTTTAATATTTTATTGTAATTACTATTATTTTAAATATTTTACATATAGAGTAAATGAATTTACATTTTGACTGTTTTTTAAAATGAAAGTTTGTAATATTTAGTTTATGCTGAATACGAACCGTGATAAGGTTTGAAACGTTCACTGTGTATTAAATGAGTATCTGAATATATTTAAAAATTGGCTTAAATCTATATATATATATATATATATATATATATATATATATATATATATATATATATATATATATATATATATATATATATATATATATATATATATATATATATATATATATATATATATATATATATATATATATATATATATATATATATATATGGCCTATATCAAATATTTTAAGACTTCAAAATTGTGACTAAAGCTATAGGGAGTCAGAGGCTCGAGCTAGATTTTGAGATCTCAGTAGATACGGTCTATGTGATCCACCATAAACTTGGATGTGTTCTAAATAGCCATATGAGTCTCTGATGGTTTGGATGCAGAACGTTTCCATTGTCCTTCCCTCTGTTGACATTAATTAAAAAGAAGATTTTAGACATACTTGAGACTTCTAGTAGTAAACTCTGCAGCAGTTGAGAAAATGAAACTCCATTGGCTTTACCTTAATTCTGAAACACCCTTTAAAGTAATACTTCCCCCCCAAAAAGGAGAAACTCCGTTAAATTCAAATTTAGAACTCGGCTCATTTTTCTCTTCTCATTTTTCCTTTACCAGATCAAATCGATTAACAATTTCTTTAATATATGCTATCAGTGTCAGGAAAACTCATGCATTCTCTGTTCTTTTGAATAAAA